>VCDM03000461.1:14513-24883 GCA_012977825.3 Pteromalus puparum
TGCACAGATCTATTTTGTTGTAGTGCAACGGCTTTAATTAATTGCATGTGGCGTACTAGATGCTTAATAAATGCCAAATTATTTTTGGTTATCTAGTATGTCGTTGGACTGTATTGATATATTCCAGCGAGATTTACTTTGATTATTATAAGTCATTCCACTTTAATAGACCTCGTATCCTGGCAGATTCGCCATTTGAAACTGGTCACGACTTTTCTTGGTCCTGCGTGGTGCTTCTATGAAATAATAAGTTATGATGTTTATAATTTATAAAAGTCGCCATGTCTTATCTGCTCTTGCGTCTAAATTGTGACGCAGGGCCAATACAGGATTTTGATATGATTTTTAGTATCATTATAATTAAATAAATTAATAATAAGGTATCGTTACAAGGTCCGAGGTGATACCAGGTAGTGGAGTTGTATTTACACATCTATATAACTCTAGTTCCTTTTTTAACAAAAATAAGATATATTCAACTTAAAATATTAAATGCCGAAAATATTGGTGGTAACTGTTGCATATATTTTCTTATCAGCAAATTAATATAATATCTTCTCTTTTATCTTTTACAAACTAAATTGGGTAGTATATATTATAGTCTATTTATCGTTGATCAATTCTTATTTGCACATAGCCGGTAGTTTAGCGGCAGATACGCTTAACTTTGCGTTATCTGTTTATTCGAAGTTACAAGTGTATGATAATAAACGAATTTTTTATTAGAGTCTAAAGCAGATACGCGTTAAAATTGGCGTTATCTTGCGCGACTAGATACTTTTCTAAATTATAGAATATTCGAAAATTTCTCTAATTCTTTTGAAAGGAACTGAAATTTTCTAAGTCTAAGACTGATACGCTTAAATTGCGATATCTTTGCTTGGCTAGAAAATTTTATAAGTCCTCTAAAGTGGAATATTCTAAGTTTACTACCAAAGGCGTAATAGGTTGCTTGTGGTAGACTAGTCCTCGCTTAAGTTGCGCTGAGCTAAGTGACTGCTCTAGGCCACGCGGGTCCTTATAAAGGCTGCGGAGAGAGCGGGGATCGCACCGCCGAAAAAACGCTTACATAAAAATATCACACTCACATTCACACCTATGTACAAAACCCATTCACACAAGCGTACGGAGCTGCGCGCGCCGCGCCGCTGCTGCGTCGTAGCTCCCACTCTCACACTGTACACGCCGCTACTGCTCGCTACGCTGTATATATAGATATACGTGCTCGCTGCTGCCGCTGAGTATATCTATATCGTGTTTGCTGCTGCTGCCGCGTGGTGACTTCCGCTGCCGCCACTACTGCCTGATGGCGCTGCTGTTGTTGATGGCTGGCTGCTCAGCTGTGGCCCGTAGCTCTTGCAAGAGTGGGAGAGTACGCTTATTTTTGCGTGCTTTTTCTAAAAAACAAGTCGCGAGACTTTAGTTTTTTGTAGTGTTTTTTTATTGATGACTCTGCGGAGCGGTGTGGGGTGTTACAAGCCACCTGGCGGCAGATCTTGGGAACGTGCTTGGAAAAATGGGGGCGGAATGTGGGGTGGAGGGAGGCGCAGCTCCGTGTGTGAGTCATGGTTTCTGTCGTTATAGGTATTAGCGAGGGAAGATGCGATGACTCATAAAGCATGTATGTCTGTCTTCGAGACCTTAGGCCTGAAACGGTATAGAACTTATTAAGAAGCGCACTTGCTATTTATACTTATGTAGGATATGCGATGTAATAAAGATTCTGCGCTTTAGGTTAATTAATGATTAAAGATTAATTGGAAATCCAAATTCCCACATAGTATTTACATAGATCGAATATTATTTTCAAGAATATTTATTACAATCTAAGATATCTGAGTGGGATACAGCAAGTGCGAACATTTGTGGAATTCTAAGAAAAAATCTTTTACGCTACAAACGATGAAAAAAAGATTGTTGGGGCGCGCTTCATCAATTTTTTATTCTGATTGCACATGTTTAAAACAATGCAAAACCACATTCCAACACGTAAAAAATGCCTTATGATACTGTTTTCTTGCCCCTTCAACTTTGACCAAAAATAGCCATTGTTCAATAGCATGTAATTAACTTCTAAAGGCGCAAACGGAAAATCCGAACTCATCAAGTGAAAGTGCGGTAAAAGAGCTTTAATTATTAAAAATGCGTTAATAACGCTTGATTTGGTAAAAAGTTTTCTACAATTGAAAATATAGACAAATCATGAAAAAACGTACGGATTTCTTGACTCCGAAAAATCCTAAAATTTGTATGCTTCAGAAATTAAGTACATGCTATTGAACAAAACAATGGCACAAGGCACTTTTTGAGTGTTGGAACGTGCTTTTGCAATTTTTGCTTCCTTCCTAAGGAAGCCTTGTAATAGTGATTTTTGAGTTTGTGTAAAAACATGTAGAAAGTGTGTTTTGATGTATTTTTAGGCGAAAAATAGTGTTTTTAGAAATAGTCCGTATGGAGATGTGTGTGTGTGTGTGTTTTCGTTCGTCGACATCTGTATCTCAGCTTCTACTCAGTGGATTTTGATCCACCAACTCTTATTTTCTTCGTTTTTACTATAGCATGATGGGAAATCAGTCCGTTTTACATTTCGTAGGCGTTTTTTTTTTATAGCGATTTTTTAGTTTTGAGATTTCAGTTTTCTCCGATAAAGTTATTGAAAAAGTTAATAAAAGAAAATTGCTTAATATGCACATGAAAGAGAATAAAATTACCTATCTTTTTACCGCGGAGAATTTATATTATCTTTCGTCGTTCTTTTATTATACACCATAAAGTGAAAAGGTTTTAAATCGTTATAACTCAAAAACTAAATAGTGAATCATTCTAAAATAATACATGATTATTGAAGGTAATTAGAACTATGTACCACTTAAATTTTAAGTCAGTTCATCGAAGAAAAACATCATAAACTGATAAAAGTCATTTTTCTATGGGAGACGATAACTGGAGTAAAAAGGCATTAATCAAGTTCAAATTTTGGATTTAGTTAATATTATATAGCATCTTGATCCCTATGTTTGGGTTGTTTACGAAACCAATTAGTTTCGAAGATATGAAGCTTCAAATTTTTTTTCTCACCCTGTATACTATGAATCGTTATTTTTACGTGACGCGATAACTGGAGTAAATAGGCAATCAATTTAAAATTTTTGATTTAGTTAGTATTATATAGCATCTTGATCCCTTTCTTTGGGTTGTTTACGATACTAGTTAGTTTCAAAGATATTGAGCTTCAAAATGTCGTTCCTCACCATGTATATTTTGCATAATTGAAAACTGCATCGCTTATATATCTAGCATCCTCACAGTGGCGGATGAGTTATATAAATAATAATACTTAATTAAAATAATACTTAGTATAAGTATATTACGCACCTGTAGGCCGGGAAAACAAAGAATGTCTTAAATCGCACGTGTAAACATTTAAGTGCAAATTCGCGGCCGAGTGGAAACTTCTCTGGGTCTGGAAGAGATAATTTGCGGCGTTCGTGGAGACGGTTCTCCGCGCGAAAAATAGTGACGGGTGCTTAGCTGACTAGACGGCGATAGATGACCTATAGGTCGTAACAAGACAGGCGACCCCCCGAAGGAATGCGAATGCGGCTACCGGGGGGATTCTCGCGGCCATATGAGAGGTAGAGTTTTGATGGGTATGCCTGGCGTCTGTCCCGCGCCAGGAGAGTCCCACACACGGGGAGTCCCGCACGGCTCCTGCTATGGTGCATTAAGCATTTCTCCAACTCTCCGGATATAGAAAAAAAAAATTAATAATTAAAATTTATTAACTTTTATTAACTTTTATTAGATTTTAATAACCATTTATAAAGTGTGGAATTTGGACTCTAATAATAGTTTATAATACTTATGAATGTTTGAGAGATTTAATTATATATTTTTTAATTTCACAAATGTTTTAAAGCTTTTATTATAGGTTTTAGATCAGAGTATCTGGAGGTTATGTCGCGGTGCGCATATGGGTCGATGTAGTGATAGTTCGGTGCGACGTTGCCACGTTTTCTTCGCTCAGCAATATGCACTTTACACCTTTCTTACACAAAGCGATCTGCTTTTCTCTTACCGAAGGAACCACCTTAAGTTCGCGATCAGGTTAACATGAAAATTCATGCGGATATTTTTAACTGTTGTATCGGAAAATTCTATCGCACAGCGATGCTCACGTATATTGCACTTTTTGATTAATGAAAGTATAATAATTATTGTATAATATATGTCAAAATAATAATAAATAATTTTTCAAAGTCCAAAAATCATAGTCTGTTCTCAGAACCTGGGAGGGTTCATCGTGGCCATTGTCTTTTGTCGGAGCCATGCAAACAGACGGTTTCGATGTCCCCAAAGGATTTTTACCTGAGAACATTAATTGAACCACTACGTTCGAGTGGGGGTTGAAGCGGCCTTATATAGTGATCGGACGCTTTTCTTGTCACTTGCGGGTTAGAAATCGGTTCGTTAGCCACCTGGCGGCAGATCTTGGGAACGTGCTTGGAAAAATGGGGGCGGAATGTGGGGTGGAGGGACGCGCAGCTCCGTGTGTGAGTCATGGTTTCTGTCGTTATAGGTATTAGCGAGGGAAGATGCGATGACTCATAAAGCATGTATGTCTGTCTTCGAGACCTTAGGCCTGGAACGGTATAGAATTTATTAAGAAGCGCACTTGCTATTTATACTTATGTAGGATATGCGATGTAATAAAGATTCTGCGCTTTAGGTTAATTAATGATAAAAGATTTATTGAAAATCCAAATTCCCACATAGCATTTTATTTATTTTTTATTTTTATTTATTTAGACCATATACATATGTCTTATAAAAAGACATCCTATAGAGACAAACTTAGTTGTCTGTACATAGGGATGGTACATAAAAAAAAACTTAGAATCTAAACTTATAAAAACTAAATAAGTAAGTACAGGAAGATGTCGAGCCAATCTTCCTGATAACAGTTTAAATATTAACGCAAAAGTTAAGTAACAGTACAAAATAAATCTCTCTTTGATCAATCAATATTTCTCTCTTATAAATACTTTTAGTCTCTTCTTAATCGCGACTTTGCTAATCACAAGTGCTTTCAGATCATTTGTTAGCAAGTTGAAAATATTTAACGCAACGAAGTAGCTATTTTTTTTGCTTAGTAGCTTTATCAATTATGGCAATTGAAGACTCTTATTCTAGTATTTGTCTTTGCTATTTATATATTTATTTCTTAACGTAGCATATTTGATAAGATATAGCTTCTAAAATGGAATTCATTGTTATTGTAAGTGGAGGTCTTTTGACGCCTGGAAATTATTTTGTTTATAATGTTCAATATTTTCCTCTGATACCCTGTATTAGATAACCACAATTATTGTACGCCTCCACCCCACGCCAATTATGCCATAATTGACTAAATTTGGTTAAAAAGCATAGTATATCATCAGTAAAGTTTTATAGTCCATATATTCCTAATTTTGGCCAAAGATTAAAAACTAAGTATTTGTTTTTTAAACCAAATAATTTACAGTTTATCCCATTTCATGTTATAATCAAAAATTAGACCTAGATATTTATAACTTCACTCTTTTTATTGTATTAGCTGCCTCTCATATTAAGTGAGACAGGAACACTATGGCAGTAGCTACGATAAGCAATATAACAGTTTTATTAACATTAAATCTAATTTATTTACAGTAAGCACTGCCACTTGCCTAAGATATTGTTCATTTTTCTTGTAGCTGACTCCAGGATCACTACAATGATAACGGTGTCGTCCACATAAGAAACGACAGTATCATCGTGCATACCTCCTTCAGTAGGTCATTGTAAAGGGAAAGAAACAGTCGTTTAGATTCAGAGTTTTATTTAAGTACTCAGAATGATTCGCTTCGTATGCAAGCTCACAACTGACTCTCTCGTCGAGGCTTCGTACCAAAAACCGGAAAAACAAAAGAAGCTGTTGTTTCTTTTAGCACGACGTCCCTCCCCGGCCAACCCACGCGCAACATCGTCAAATGAAGAGCGTGAATCGTAATATTCGCAAATTCGATGACCTCAAATCGCTTTTCGGACGGCCGGCCGAAATAGTCCTTTATTTCGTTCCGGTGCCAGCGCGCCCAACAGGAGGTTACTCGCTGCATTCTATCTTATCGCTGTGACAATTCGCGAGCCGATCCGCCAGAGTGAGCACATCGACAAAACCTATATTCTTTCGATCTCGTATCGGCCCAGAGACACTTATTTCTCTCTGTCGCACGAGCGCGACGGCACGAAAGAGGTCCCATCGTTCCTGTTCGTGCAGGCACATCGCGAATCGTTTATGAAGTTAGGATTTAGAATTAAAAGGCTCTTGCCATACGAATCTTAGAAATTATTAACTAACACTTAATCAACTCTAACATTCTCCCCCCACAGTATAAAACTAAAGTAGTTTTATAACTCACAATTAAGCAGTCTTATTAAATAACGAGTTTCACGAATTAGAAGTCCAGTAGCTGTCCAACTTCCTGCGATCGTATCCTGACCGTCCGATTTGGAAAAACTGTTTTGTTACAATAGCTCTGCCGCCAAACCGTTTCTAGGCGCGTTGATACGTCGACAATCAAAACAATATCTCCCGGTTTAACGGATTTTCTTTTTGCACCATTCTGGCGAGCCAGGTAACGTCGGACATATTCTATTTCAACAACGCGTCAAAAAAATTTTAAAATTGTTGTGCGACGCGCCATTGTTTTCTGAGATTAAAAAACTTCGTATCATGTCCGTGAAAATTGTGTAGAACTTGATGACGAACGATGAGAAAATGATTGGAGTAAGTGGCTTCTAGATCTCTGGGATCGTTTGATACCTTTGTCAGTGGGCTGAATTGCATTAGATGCTCAATTCTCCAGCAAACATTTATAAGAGTTTATCTTCGCGTGTAACTTGTTCGTTGCAGGTTATCTGTAAGGCAATCTTCCACTGAGCGTATCAACGGTTCCATACTCCTCATGTGAGGAGCGCAAGTGAGGATTAAATTCATTGAAATGTTTTCGTGAGGCTATCCTTCTGTAACTTTGTACAATTCAAACAGAGATTGCGTTCTTGCAGTTCCTTACTTGCTCCCCTGAAATTGTGTTGCATTGTCCGCTATAAATTATAAGTGGTAATCGCGTCTACCTGCCATACGTTTGTAATGCCATAATTGCTGAGTCTGTGCTTAATGAATGCGCTAATTCTAAGTGACAATGGCTAGCGCGTTGAGAGACAAGTAAATATTACGCGCCCATTCTCCTTTTCGCGACGTCTTCCAATTCTTAATTAACATTGGACCGAAGTAATCATTCCACAATGCGAAAAAAGGTCGTTGCTTATAGGCTAAACGCCCCGGTGGATAAGTCCGCATGAGGGGATTCAACGGTTCGGTCATACAAGTTTTCGCATATAACACATTTATGAGAATTGATTAACGCGAACACGAAGACCGGCAATCCAGTATTATGGGTAAGTAGTAAGTAAGCCGTTATGGGCGAGACATAACAAAGGACGTCATCACTGTCGCCTCCTTATCTTATCAATGTAAACAAAACATTAAGATAAGATAAGGTATCATGTATACAAGTAATAAGATAAATAAGGTATCATGTTTGTTTATACAAACAAGTAATTAACACTATCTTTATTACTTGTAAACAAATAAAAGATAATTAATATTTGTTTACAAGTATTAAAATAATTGCTTATATTACTTGTTTGTATAAATCAAAATGATACCTTATCTTATTACTTGTTAAGGATAAGGATGCGCCAGTGATGATGTATTTGTTGTGTCTCTCTTCTCTACAATACTGGCTAAATAAAAAAAGGTTTACATTAAATTTATTTTAATTTTTTCATTTATTTATTAAATTGTTATTAAATTACCATTAAATTAACGGTACATTCACACCTGTGTAAACATACGTAACAACGTACGTGCGCACGCACACAACACACACACAGCACACACACACACCACACACACACACACCAGATTTGCGATGTACCTATGCATCAGTACGGCTCGCCTCTCTCTCTCTCTCTCTCTCTCTCTCTCTCTCTCTCTCGTCTCTCTCTCTCTGCTCCTCTCTCTCTCGCATGCGTACGTTTCCGTGCCCCCTTCACTCTCATACACGTGCTCTCACTATACTCGCTGTACGCTCTCGTCTCTCGTCACGGCTCCCTCTTCTTCTCTCCCTCTTTCGCATGCATACGCTCTCTCTCCTCTCTCCCTCTTTCGCATGGCATACGCTCTCTCTCTCTCTCTCTCCCAACACCTCTCTCTTGTAGACGTCCCTCATCTCTCTTTCTCTCTCTCTCTCTCTCTCTCTCTCTCGCTCTCTATCCTTTTTTCTCTTACAAACTCTTTTCAAAAACACTCTTACTCTTAAATACTATCTTAAATACTACTCTTAAATTACCACACACAAATACCCACACACGCACAACACACACAACACACACACACACACCACACACACCCACACACAAATACACACATGCTACTACAAAATATAATAAATATAATAAACTTACATCGGTAGCATTAACACACACACTCACATAACCAACAATTGTACAAGATAATCGACGATCTTCCTCAAATGTCGGCTCGATCTTGACGATGTGCTGCGTGCTCCCATCTATCCACAGGGTCCTTAGGTGAGGCGCGTGAAAAGATTCCTCCTTCGCTCCTCTCTCCTTCCTCCTTCACCTCTGCTCCATTTCCTCGTCAGCTGAACTATCGTCAGACGCCTCACTCGGGATGAATCTCCTCCTCGTCCTCAGTATCAAACTGCTGGGCGCTTTCTCCTGAGCCATGATGCCCAGTTCATGTAGCACAAGGTCTTTTGCCTGGGATGTTGACAGCGAGTGCGCTGTACATAGCGCTACACGTTACCCACTTTGTGTGCGCGATGTGTTGCGGAAGAACTGCGCCAAACACATGATACACTCATCCCCAAACTTTGGGGGAAAATGGCAGCATTGGTGCGACGGGTGTCGATTTCCCCGAGCGCATCAATTACAGCGCTGAACTTTTTTGACGTTGGTTAGATACACAGAGTCGTATATAATCTCTGTGCTTTCTATTAGAGCCGATGTTACTTCCATTTTTGTTAGTCAGGAGAGAGTATCTCTCCTGTAACTTTGCTTTTTTGTGAACTCTCTTGCCGACATGATTATACGGACTGTCGACTTACTGACGCTGTTAGTCCAACCAGTCATCTGTAGGGCCTATGAGAAAAATTTAAGAAGGAAAAGACGAAGAAAAATTTAGACTTAAGAAAATAGCGAATAATTTTTCGGATAGTGCACGTGTCGTCGTACATCCGATACTCGACCGAACTGTGTGACGCATTGTGCGCCGAAACGGAACGCAGGGATACTTTTTTACGAAACGCAAGCGAGAGCATAGCCTTTGACTCTCGAAGTGCTCTTCGTAGGATGTTTACATTTTTTAGTATCTTACGCTCCTGATGAGTCTTAGCACTCGATACCTTTGCCTCAAAAGGGATCTGCTTGCTAAAAACAACGAACCAGCGTAGCTTGAGAATAACACGTGGATTGCTCGACTCGTATACTTGATACTGTGCGTGTCGTCGGGACGGATATTACTATCGTCGGAGGGAGGCGAATCTTTGACTCTCGAGTATATGACGCATAACTGATACTTTTTAGTAACCGCTCATAGCCATGAGCTGTTGCAGTTCGAAACCTATGCGAGGAAATAAAAATGGATCAGCGTGACAAAACAACGCAGCAGAGTAATCTTAAGAGCAATTACACCGTGGAATTTCTCGGGAGTATACTTGATACTCTTGCTTGTGGTTGAGAATCAGTATTGATTATCGCTTGCAGAGGATGTTGAATGTTTTTAAATCGTTTTTGAGATAGAGCAGTGATTTTAACCGTTTGCTGTGTGCGAATCGACGAGAGCTATCATTCTTTTTTAATTGTTATGTATCCATCGGAGCCTTGAGACGTAGTAATATAATATCTATGAAGCGCATGGTCTTTACAGGCGACCCATACCAAGGAAAAATGGATCAGGTGACAAAACAAAGCTTTCAGAGTAATCTCAAAAGTAGATTAGCACGGTGGATTCTCGGAACTATACTTGATACTCTGGTGTGTGAGAATCGGTATGATTATCGATTGCACGGATGTTGAATGCTATTAGCCGTTTCAGATAGACCATTGATTTTAACCGCCTGTATGCTGTTATGAGAAGTCGACTAGATTATCATTCTTTCAGTTGTTATGTATTATTACCCGTGAGACGAAGGTAATATAATACTATGAATCAGTCCGGCTTCTCTAGCGTTGTATGAGACTTTCGACGTAAATCTCTCTCG
>VCDM03000462.1:0-10550 GCA_012977825.3 Pteromalus puparum
ATACCATATATATTAACAGATACCAAATGATGTAATGATGTCATAGAATAACTAACAAAGTTCTTCGACACCACATATAACACCTTTAGTAATCGTCTAAAATGCATTTCATAAATTCCTAAAAACGTGTGATTCAAAACATTATTTGATAGTGCAGAAACGGTAGAATGCTACAGCATGATTAAAGTTCTCACCATCGCTTGAAGCCGCCTTTGCTGCAGCTATACCTGGTAAAGACATTTTATTTGAATTTTGATTACTACTTGCTTAGATAATAATCAAAAAACCTTACTCCGTCCATCGCCAAGTCCCCTCCATCGTCCTTTTCCACAATTTGCGTGAAAGCTTGTAACAATATTCTTTACTAGATCTGTTGTTGCTGGTTACAGGATTTGCCTATCTTTGGCTCCTCTTAGATACATCTTCGTTATCAAACGAATGGATACCTCCTCCTGAGGTGTTGACTTCTTCCTTATGGTAATAATTATAAAACTTGATGGCGCTGCAGAGCTGGCCGCAGGGATGCTCGTCCTGCGCAGAACTTTTGTGATCTGAGTTTTAAAGCAGACAAATCCAGGTCTGGATGGTCTCCAACTTATTGTCCTTCTCGACAGTCTTTAATAACATGAAACCGATGGGTAACATTGGTGTCCAATCTCCCCTACGGTATCAGTGGGCTGGGGATTATGATGCTTCTTCTTGGAGAAAAACTGAACTAGATTCACTCATGTTGTCTCTTTCTCCGTTTCACGAAATCAAACACTCCTTCGCAATGAAAGGTCGGGGAGAGATATACTCGTGGGCTGAACGACACATGCCCATATATCTATATATACACACCGAGCAAAGGCGTTCCCAAAAAGCACGCAGTGGAAAACCTTTGTTTATATTTGGAGCTACTCGTTCTGCGTTGTTCGGATGAACATGATGGATTTCCTCTACTTCGTAGCATCCCGAGCATCCAACGTAGCTCTGTGTGACTGATACGCTGTGAGAAACTTAACCTCAAACTACAGCGCTTCATCAGCTGTTAAATCTGCAGCGGATATATATATATATATATATATAATAGGCCATAACAAATTGATATGAGCGGGAGTGGTTGGGGTGGGGAGAATCGATATCAAAAGGAATGTAATAGATAATAATTATTTATTAACTCAACAACTATAAACAGCGATTTACTGGCAATCATATTTAAATAAAGTAATTTTTTATAACAGACGATACCCGAACATTAATTCGACGATTAACATTTTCCTCCAATTGTTGAATTTCGTGATAACATTTCTATTAGGCCAATTCTGACGATGCGCGTTGAAATAAAATAAAAAATGTAATTATATCAGCAGTCTTCTCGAGGATGCAGTGAAGGTATCCACTCTTCTTCCTTCGATAAGTTGGCGTTGTAGACACCCATATCGTTTCTTCAATGCAGTCCATCGTTGTTGGACGAAATCAACTGAAATGAATAAAAATATATAGCACATAATCAAATAACAAGAAATTATCGATCAACTTTTAGAACTTACTGTCTAACCCAGTTGGCGAGCAATCACTCGTATGCCTAGCTTTCATGCCAAAAATTTGGCTGTAAACGTGGTTCGATCATATAGAAAAGGGTGCTCCCGCAGACGCGCTTGCATATTGATTCCTGTTGCCTCATTTTACCGTAATTTGCCACAAACTGGCGTTATAAACATATTTATATTGCCCGAAATATTGGAAGGCTTTGCTTTTTCTACCTGTCAACGTTGAAATATATCAAGCAGCAAATGAAACAAATGAAAATCGCGCGCCAAAAGCACGGCGCCATCCTATACTATGCGCACGCCTTATGGCGCTCTTTTCAAAAGTAACTAAGTTATTGAAGATTGTAATTAAGTATAAATCAAATATTTTTTATTATTTTAATTAAATATTTTAGGTGTTGAGTGTTCATTAATTGTAGGTCTCATATAATAATAAGGTAAGTGTTTCATTAGATATAATATTTATTTAACAGGTAATTGTTTAACATTATTTTAGGGTGGCTTAAAACAAAATATCCTTTAATTATTGTAACCATTTTTTCAGTTTTCAGTAGTATCAAATTCATTTAGACAGTTGAACAATGCATCGATACTGAAGGTGCTTTAACATCATAAAAAACAAAATATATTAATTCTTTTTTTATACTTTAAGCCACACAACTAATTACAGATTACTTACATTGTTAATAATTAATGTAGGCACAGTCAGCTTCAAGAACAGCTTGCAGTCTTTCGTGCATTGAACTATAAGTTATGACAATAGTCTCGCTTATTTAGAATCTGTTGTCCGGCTCTAATGACTTCACGACGGTAGTTGGCCAGGATTTCTGGCCAATATCTGGTGTCCAATCTCTTACCATTTCAGACCACAAATTTCGATGGGATTCAAATCATGGAGATCTCGCAGGCCAAGGAAGTCAATGGAAACGTGGATGATTCTCATACACTGCCTTAGACGTCTGCAGTATGAACAGGGCTGTTGTCCTCTAGGATGTAGACTGGTTCTTCATCTGAAATCTTTCTTGTGCTCCAGGAAGAAGCCAACCCTCCAGAAGTCCTCATAAGACCTCCGCATTCAACCGCACAGCAAATCGCGATAGATTCCCTGGTCCAGCTGCTGACATCCATCCCCCAGCAATCATGTTTCACACGACCACTGGGTTCCTCGGCAAAACATAAGTTCATCGACCATTGTACCAACTGGTCGCCATACCTACATCCTGCTGTCTTTTCGTTGTGAAAGCTGTAAAAAGAAGTTTACTTTAGAAGCTCATTACAAAGTATATAAATATTATATTATTTTTATTGGGCGCACCTTTCTCATCCATGCATATGGTCCTGCTCTCAATGTTGTCCAAATGTCCACGGTAAATGTTGTCTAGCAAATTGAGAGCGAGCAACAAAATCAGGATTGGTTATTGCTGGTTTCTTTAGCTGCTTTACGGTGTTAAGACAGCACGCTCTTTCAAAGCTTGTCTCATGGTTTTATAGGAGACGTCAAACCAAGATATCTGGTAGGTGTTGGCAGCTGTGAATGGGTTGTCCTCCAGAATCCCAACTGCTACATCCAAATCTTCATCAGAGATTTGAAGAAGCTGGGCATTATGCTCCCTCAAGTCGTAAGCTGGAACAATTCCTTCCTCTTCTAAAAAGAGACGCTGAACCATCTTCTGGCTGTAGCGAAAGAGATTGGACTGCAATGGCTATCTGGTCAATAGGAACCTCCTCGTAATACAAACGACGTATCCTTTCAATGTTTCCTTCTGTGGGTTGAAATTCCATATTGTATTATAATTATCGAGCACTATACTTAATATGAAGTTATTGTGGGCAATGCAATCGTGAAACACAAAAAAATTTTGCACTTGTCATCTATTCTTACTCAAAGTAGAAAGAAAAAGCTAGATCACGTTTAAAACAAAAACCAACCGTAATATCGAAATATTCAAATAATCAAATGTTCGAAAATTTTCACAGAAAAAATAATAATTATAAAAAAAAATAAACAATATAACAAACTGTGTTTTCAATTACTAACCTACCAGAAAGTGTAATGCTGTATAATCGTGGATAAGTTGCATGAGTAAACACTATTTCGGAGCACTTCATCAAAGTAGCAATGTTACAGCAGATGTTATTTTATATAACTCCGTTTGTCTTGCTGTCTCTGTCTTCCGCTACACTAGGTCTATTCGTGCTTCTCGCTCGATTCGGCACGAAATACAAAAATTGAAAGCGTGACACCAGCGCCTCGTCATACGAACCTTCAAAATGACAAGCGACGTTGCCATTCAGTTGTGAACTGTTCTTTCAGAATCCACTACCACCGAGTGTACGTACGATTTTTAAGCTTATATTTACCGTTAATGTTTATAAAAACTAATCATTTAAAAATTTAATTTTTGTGATGAATCTATGTGTTGGTATACAAAGATTACAATAATTAAAAAAAAAATTATTTTCACAAGATATATCTACATAAGGTAGGGATGTTTACAAAAGTCAAAATGATCAAAATTAAAGAATTTTAATATTATGTAGAAGATAGAAGATTTGCACTTGCGCTAAAACTTCGTATAAACGCATTTGGAGGTGTTAGGAGTTCGAATCACGTGTTTTTAGAAAATGTCCGTATGGATGTATGTGTGTGTGCGTGTCTCTCTCTCTGTGTGTGTGTGTGTGTGTGTGTGTGTGTGTGTGTGTGTTTTTATGATTCTGACCATTTTATGGCCAATTTTCGATTTTTGAAAATATTGATTTTCTAATGATATGATTTATACAATATATTTAACAATAGTGCATCTAAAAGAGCATAAAATTTCCTACTTTTTCCTGCAAGATTTTTCAGATTGACCGTTCTGTTCAATTTTTATGACAAAAAAGTATTTTATTTTTTTTTTTTTAAGTTTATATCTTTAAAACTAAATCAAAACATTCTAAAAAAAATCTAGATAATAGAAAACAATAATATCTACTTACTGTAAAAATTTTATGCCTTTTTATTGACTAGTTTTTGAGCTAAAAATCGAAAACTAAAAAATCGGATTTTCTATGTGGTACGGTTACGGGAGTAAAAAGTATTAAGTTGCAATTTTGGGAAAATATAGATCATTTGCTTACTTCGGCTAAGATCTTTTTGCAGCTTATGGAACCGATTAGTTTAAAAGATATCAAGATTCAAATTTTTTATATCTCACTCTGTATACACTGTATAACTGAAAATTGTTGTTTTTGTTAAACCTTACGGAACTTAGGACGATTAGACTACCTATTTTTCTAAGTTTACATATAGAAAATTCATTTAAAAACATTTTTAAAAAGTAGTAACATACTACTATATATTAAAACAATATTTTGTTTATTGGAACAATAAATTAAGTTGGAGGAAGCTACGTGCCAATGAATTGGCAGCGGTTTTTGCTAGTAATTAAATAATGTAGAGTGTGGGAAGCTTAATGTGCCAGTGTCAATTGATAATTTCTATTCAGTAATGTGTAACAAAAACCGACGCGAGTCTCGCGGCGCTGTGCGCAGCGAGACTCTGCCACTTCGAGCTGAGACTTGAACGAGACATCACTTTCTGAGTGATGTAGCGAAGCCGGTAAGAATTAAGAAGGAGAGTTTTGTTATAAGAGATAGACGGAAGGCACTCGCGATTAATAATTGTTGTTGGTAAATCGCGTTGCCCGTGATTGTTAAATTTGAGACTTTTGTTATATTATCAGAGTGTTTGCATAAGTAAGAATAACGCTGTTGGTAACAAATAACTTGATAGTGTTAACTTCCGAAAAAAAATGTTAAGTTGTTAGCTATTTTCTAGTGTAAATGATGTTCCGCTATAGTATCAACAAACTGTATGTTAGATAAATTAGCAGTGAATAAAGTTTATCCTTGTATACCAAGTAATTTTGAAGTCTTTTTCCCTTGCGCATTTTACCGTATATGTGATCAAATCTCCTCAGAGAAAAAATCAAAAGAGCCAGGAAACAAATGCATATGACCTGGCACGTCCTAAAAATACGGTCGTATGTTGGTAGCGAGAAAAAGCCGCAATACTATTAATATTATATATTATTAGTATTAATATATCCCGTATATTAACGGAAAAAATCCACACCATTACACCGGTTAATGCACTCGGATTTTTCTACGTTGTATTTTAACGGGAAAAGTACCCTGGGCTCCGGCTGCTTCGAGATGGGTTTTTCTTCGGAATTTCCCTTCAGCGTAATTCCGGGTTTTCCCTTGCCTCACAGGCACAAGCCTGGGCGAATGCGAATTAGTGGTAGGGACTTGTAAAGAGTACAATAAAGTAGATGTTCCAATGCACTAGGCAGGGAACGCCGGCCTAACCGACGGGGAGCTGGTTTCTGAAAGATGCCCCTTCTCTGGATGCGGTCTACACTGGGAGATGGACCTGATGTCCTATAAAGAACAGAGAGTGTTGGCTTAACCAACACGGTGCGAGTCTGAACATATGTCCTCACCGGAATAATCTTCCAGGGAGGTTCAAAAGCAGAACGGGGGTTAAGAGGAAGGTAGAAAGGGATAATAGGATCAGGCACCACTACCTACACATAGAGGTGGTATATGGCCCCCGCTAAGTGGGCCAGAAGGCTGCGACGGTGATGAAAAGAACAAAAATTACGGTTTGTGGGCTAAAATAGTACTTAGTGACCATAGCAATAGCACTCTTGTCTTCTTAAATTTCGTAACCGTATATTTTTTTCTAATATTTATACACTTATTATACTCTTAGAAACAGGAACTTTTTACCGACGCCAGCGCCACCGGCGCTTTTTAAAAACTCTTGCTCCGACATCCCTATGTGTAAATTTGACATTCTCATCCCCATGTAGCAGCCATGTGTAAAAATGTATTACAGTTATGAAATAAAGATTTACAGACATATTATATTTTGGATTAGAAATGTGATCTATACATATAAACATTCAATTTTTTAATAAGTTTTACAAGCTGGACAGTTTTACAACTTATCTAAGATATATAAAAAATTTACATATTATAAAAATATTAACATGGTGAGTCCATGACCTTATAGAGAAAGATTCATATAAAATTTCGAAATTTCATTTTTGGTTGCAATGTAATAATTACAATTTAAGAACTTTTAGGCATTCTTTTTGCTTAATGAGATAATAACCCTAACAGCAACAGTCTGTGGCACTGTCCTCTATTCCTGTCTATCCGCTTATGCCTATTACTTGCCATTTTGTATTATATAAATAAATTTTTATCTTAAAAGTGATCAATTCAAAAGATATTTAGACTAACTTTAGTGATTCTTTTTATTTATAAATACCATAAATTAGTTTTTTTAAGTTTTAGGCGAATACGTTTACCTAAGGTCATGAAATCTGCTTGTAAGTCTCTAAGAAAATTGTATTCTATCATGATTGATAATTTGTTAATAAACACAAATAATAAATGCTAACTAAATACTCGCAATTCTTCTCCTTAAGAAATTAAACAGAATCAAATGGATAAGAGTGACGAAAAATGAATTTCGTAACATTATTCAATTTTATTTACTTATTTCAAATTAATTTTTATATAACGTCTAAAAATACTTTACTCTTTAATCTTTTCAATTAAAATAAATATTTTGCTTAATAATCCGATTAAAATCTTTATATTAAATATTGTTAATGGTTTCAAATTCTAATATTTCTGTTTCTTCTTCAACATAAGTAACAATTTCACTTATCTCATTAAACTTAGAATAAGTGTTTTCTGAATTGAAGAGACAGTCTTTTTGGTCGTCCATATTATCTTTAGAATTCTTATATATATTTTGAGTATCTTGTTGGTCTTTACAAAATGTTTCTTTACATTTTTCAATGTCTACTGTTTCCAATTCTTCCACGACTTCTTCAACAATTTCATCATTTGGTTGTGATTGTTGATAATTGCCATAACTAAAAGATTGCACACCTCTATGTCCATTTTCACCATTAAGACAAACAGTTAATGGCGTTGGCATCTGGCCTTGGAACCTCTCATTATTTATCGTAATTTCATATGCTTGTTGTTTATCTTCCAGATTAGCAATAGAACTGATATTACTTTTATTCTCCAATAGTTTTTGATTCGTTTGAATTATCTGTTGAGTATTATTTTCGCATGAAGATCTTGTTGCGGTATTCAAAGCTACACCTATTTCTTTAGTCTCTAGTAATTGGTCCGATATTATTGATGTGGATTGTGAATATGACAATTGAAATGCATGTTTATGGTAACATTCTTCATGTACCTGTAAAGTAAATGCATTTGCCATTTGTTTTCCGCAATGTAGACATAAATAAACTTCTTCTGTATTTTTCTCGGGATTCTTATGACCAGTTATTATTTCATGATTAATTAATGTTGTTATATCGGGAAAACGTTTTTTACACTCAAAACAAATAATTTGCTGTTTTAGTGCCGATATTATTTTCGTGTTTTCATGTTTGTGATTATTCAAATGTCTTGTAAGAAGTGATTCGGATAATGCAACGTACGAGCATAAATGACATTTGGGAAATGACATACTCTTAGGTGGTGGTACATTGTGCTTCGTATACATGTGGTACATTAATATATTGCGTTTTGTGGCTTTATATCCACAATGCTCACATATACGCGGATCAAACTTTTCTCCGTGAACATCTTGCATATGACTTCTATACATACAATAAACTGTGTATTTTTCATTGAGGTTACATTTAGCGCATTTCCATGGACCGTTTTCGTTATTTTCGAACCAAGAATCATTAAGATCTTTAAAAGTATTTGAGTGGTCAGCATTATTTATCATTAATGAATCTGACTTAAGAACAACATACGAAACTTTAGTTTTTCCAGAAGAACATTCAGTGTTTTTAGATTCTTTTTGCATAATTTTTAATCGAATATTCTTATTATGTTGGACTAAATGAGGATAATTTTTCAAAACTTCTCGTATTATTTTTGCATGATTATCTACGGAATCGACTGTCTCAGTATTTGATGAAATAACGTGATTAGTTTCAGATTTTTGAAGATTTTCCTTTTCATCAAAATCGAAACGCAATTTTTTTAGAGGAGATTTTTCACGCTGTTCTATTTCTATGTTAGATTGTAAATTGATCCATTCATCTTCAGAACTAAGCAATTCCTCATTTTCTACTTCTACATAACTAAAATTGCTGTCAATTTTAACGACCATGTTGGCTACATTATTGCTAATGGATGCCAAATTATCTTTATAGTTTATTATAACTCTTTCAGGGGCTTGAACGATAGGTTTAGTATTATATGTAATATCATCAAACGATGAAAAAACGCCCAGTGTCAAGTCTTCTATTTCAGGAAGATCAAATCTGGATGGCCCTTCTGTACTTTGCAATAAATCTCTGCGTCCATCATTAATATTATGAACTTCAAAATTATTATTTGAAGTAGTGAAATCTATAGTTTCGATCACCTTTCTTTTAGCAGTAGCAAACCTGAAACAGTAAATTGTACATATTATAATATTTTAATGCATTTTTAAACTAATTGGAATACGGCAGAGATATTAAAAACTAGGTTGTGGTTCCTAGAAATGAATCGATCCGCAGTTGCTTTGACAAAAAAGCATTTGTTGCTAAGAAGCAATCTATTTTAGCCATAACGTTTTATGAACAAGATATTAAATTAGAAATGTAACTTTGATATGCTTTATGCCAAAGTAAAAATTAGGTAAAGAAACCTTTAATATGACCAATAAACCATGTTATGTATACGGTTGGTCTAAAATGTTGAGCAGTCAAACATAATTGAAGTGCAGAAAAAATGAGTATTAGGAATAGTCAAGCATTTATTTTTCTGATCTTAGACTGCATTATTGCAAAATTTCTAATGAGATATACGCCTAAATCTTATATATGTGGGATTAAGGCCACTGGGTGTGATTAATAAAGGGTTGAAAATAGATAAATGATTGTATATTGAAAGAAACACTATAAATTGAAATAAGAAATACAAAGTCACAAATAATATCTGAGTTCTCGAACACTATGCACTCTATGGGACAGGCTGCGTCGTCACGCTTCCAGGTCTCCCATAAAACTGACTGCCTGCGAGGGTCGCAGCCGCCACTTCACTCTCTCCTGGACTTTCACTCCACAGTCTCTCTCTCTCTCTCTCTCTCTCTCTCTCTCTCTCTCTCTCTCTCTCTCTACGCAGAAAGCTCACGCACGCTTTCTCACGCCGCGTCCCGATGCGACGCTATCTCCCTCTCGTGCCTCGCACCCCTCTCGCATAAACAAATATACTCACTAGCACTCACAACATATACACGCAGATACATTGACTCGCATATACATACAGTTACACATATTACATGCACACTCGCATACAACACATACACACACACACCACCCACATATATATATATATGTATATATATACTAGGGGGGGGGGTTCCCCCTGCTCGCTCCGCTCGCCAACCCCCCAATTTTAAATTTAAAAACAGATTGATGAATAAAATATTACATTTCTTAAAACATGTATAAATTTAAAAAAATAATAATAAATTCGCTCCGCTCGCCAACCCCCCATTTCAGTTTCTGTTTTATTTTTATTTTAAAATTATATTCTATATAAAATTTATAGATTATAAAAAAGGATTAAATATTTGTCCAAATTAAGAAAATGATATTGCAGCATTTGAATATAATCTCCCAGCTTCACACATGTTGTGTAAGATATTGACTCCGTTAGTCGTTATTTAATAAATAGATACTCTTTCTATAATCAATCAATTCATAATTCATATTTTCTTAATTTGGACAAATATTTAATCCTTTTTTATAATCTATAAATTTTATATAGAATATAATTTTAAAATAAAAATAAAACAGAAACTGAAATGGGGGGTTGGCGAGCGGAGCGAATTTATTATTATTTTTTTAAATTTATACATGTTTTAAGAAATGTAATATTTTATTCATCAATCTGTTTTTAAATTTAAAATTGGGGGGTTGGCGAGCGGAG
>VCDM03000466.1:9299-23047 GCA_012977825.3 Pteromalus puparum
CTAGTCGACGACCTTTTAGGCTTTGGTAATTAAGGAATTTTGTCGGCGAATAACCAATTTGAGTCTGGCGGATGAATTAAGCGTTGCAGCATTGTCGATAGTAAGTCATCTTTTAAGGCCCATATTTCTTTGCAGTTATGGTCTGACCGATAATGACGACATATACATTTCTGACATCACAGCGCCAGTCGTAAAAAGACAAATGTCGCCGTTATCCGGTTGTTTGATTTTTGCTTACAAAAATAGAACTTGGAATATTTTTCGTATAGAATGTCGGTCACTCTGTTGTAATTTTGTTGAAGTGTAGAATATCGTCATTATCCGGTCTGAGTCTCAAATCCCACAAAGTAGAATATGTTGTTATCAAATCAACTATCAATGTTTACAATTTTAATTGAAGTTTAATCATGACTGATTAGAGTTTAAGTTGTCGCGAAATGTATTCAAAGCGTCAATAGTCGTCATTATCCGGTCTAAGTCTCAAATTACACAAAGTAAAATGTGTTGTCATTAACTTATCTATTAATGTATACATTTTCAATCAAAAGTTCAACTATGACTGATTAAAGTTTAAGTTGTAGCGAAAGCTTTTCAAAGCGTCAAATGTCGTTATTATCCGGTTATGTGATTGATGTGCTTAATGCCTAAACTGTCGATGTAATCTGGATTATAAATGGGTTTATGTTTTCTGAACGTAGAAGGTTGGTTAGTCTTTTACTGTCGTAGTTATCAGGTTGGTCACAGCGCCAGTCGTAAAAAGACAAATGTCGCCATTATCCGGTTGTTTGATTTTTGCTTACAAAAATAGAACTTGGATCATTTTTCCTATAGAATGTCGGTCACTCTGTTGTAATTTTGTTGAAGTGTAGAATTTCGTCATTATCCTGTCTAAGTCTCAAATTCCACAAAGTAAAATATGTTGTTATTAACTCAACTATCAATGTTTACAATTTTAATTAAAGTTTAAGTTGTAGCGAAAAGTATTCAAAGCGTCAATAGTCGTCATTATCCGGTTATATGATTGGAGTGCTTAATGCCTAAACTATCGTCGTAATCTGGTTTATAAATAAGGTTTTTTTTTTAGCTTAAAAGGTTGGTAATTCTTATACTATCGTAGTTATCAGGTTGGTCACAGCGCCAGTCGTAAAAAGACAAATGTCGCCATTATCCGGTTGTTTGATTTTTGCTTACAAAAATAGAACTTGGATCATTTTTCCTATAGAATGTCGGTCACTCTGTTGTAATTTTGTTGAAGTGTAGAATTTCGTCATTATCCTGTCTAAGTCTCAAATTCCACAAAGTAAAATATGTTGTTATTAACTCAACTATCAATGTTTACAATTTTAATTAAAGTTTAAGTTGTAGAGAAAAGTATTCAAAGCGTCAATAGTCGTCATTATCCGGTTATATGATTGGAGTGCTTAATGCCTAAACTATCGTCGTAATCTGGTTTAGAAAAAAGTTTATTTTTTTTAGCTTAAAAGGTTGGTAATTCTTATACTGTCGTAGTTATCAGGTTGGTCACAGCGCTAGTCGTAAAAAGACACAAGTCGCCATTATCTGGTTGTTTGATTTTTGCCTTACAAAAATAGAACTTGGAATATTTTTCCTATAGAATGTCGGTCACTCTGTTATAATTTTGTTGAAGTGTAGAATTTCGTCATTATCCTGTCTAAGTCTCAAATTCCACAAAGTAAAATATGTTGTTATTAACTCAACTATCAATGTTTACAATTTTAATTAAAGTTTAAGTTGTAGCGAAAAGTATTCAAAGCGTCAATAGTCGTCATTATCCGGTTATATGATTGGAGTGCTTAATGCCTAAACTATCGTCGTAATCTGGTTTATAAATAAGGATTTTTTTTTAGCTTAAAAGGTTGGTAATTCTTATACTGTCGTAGTTATCAGGTTGGTCACAGCGCCAGTCGTAAAAAGACAAATGTCTCCATTATCCGGTTGTTTGATTTTTGCTTACAAAAATAGAACTTGGATCATTTTTCCTATAGAATGTCGGTCACTCTGTTGTAATTTTGTTGAAGTGTAGAATGTCGTCATTATCCGGTCTAAGTCTCAAATTCCACAAAGTAAGATATGTTGTTTCCTAACTTAACTATCAATGTTTACAATTTTAATTAAAGTTTAATCATGACTGATTAAAGTTTAAGTTGTAGCGAAAAGTATTCAAAGCGTCAATAGTCGTCATTATCCGGTTATATGATTGGAGTGCTTAATGCCTAAACTATCGTCGCAATCTGGTTTATAAATAAGTTTATTTTTTTTGAGCTTAAAAGGTTGGTAATTCTTATACTGTCGTAGTTATCAGGTTGGTCACAGCGCTAGTCGTAAAAAGACACAAGTCGCCATTATCTGGTTGTTTGATTTTTGGCTTACAAAAATAGAACTTGGAATATTTTTCCTATAGAATGTCGGTCACTCTGTTATAATTTTGTTGAAGTGTAGAATTTCGTCATTATTCTGTCTAAGTCTCAAATTCCACAAAGTAATATATGTTGTTATTAACTCAACTATCAATGTTTACAATTTTAATTAAAGTTTAATCATGACTCATTAAAGTTTAAGTTGTAGCGAAAAATATTTAAAGCGTCAATAGTCGTCATTAACCGGTTATATGATTGGAGTGCTTAATGTCTAAACTATGGTCGTAATCTGCTTTATAAATAAGGTTTTTTTTCAGCTTAAAAGGTTGGTAAGTCTTTTACTGTCGTAGTTATTAGGTTGGTCACAGCGCCAGTCGTAAAAAGACAAATGTCGCCATTATCCGGTTGTTTGATTTTTGCTTACAAAAATAGAACTTGGATCATTTTTCCTATAGAATGTCGGTCACTCTGTTGTAATTTTGTTGAAGTGTAGAATGTCGTCATTATCCGGTCTAAGTCTCAAATTCCACAAAGTAAGATATGTTGTTTCCTAACTTAACTATCAATGTTTACAATTTTAATTAAAGTTTAATCATGACTGATTAAAGTTTAAGTTGTAGCGAAAAATATTTAAAGCGTCAATAGTCGTCATTATCCGGTTATATGATTGAAGTGCTTGATGCCTAAACTATCGTCGTAATCTGGTTTATAAATAAGTTTATTTTTTTTGAGCTTAAAAGGTTGGTAATTCTTATACTGTCGTAGTTATCAGGTTGGTCACAGCGCCAGTCGTAAAAAGACAAATGTCGCCATTATCCGGTTGTTTGATTTTTGCTTACAAAAATAGAACTTGGATCATTTTTCCTATAGAATGTCGGTCACTCTGTTGTAATTTTGTTGAAGTGTAGAATGTCGTCATTATCCGGTCTAAGTCTCAAATTCCACAAAGTAAGATATGTTGTTTCCTAACTTAACTATCAATGTTTACAATTTTAATTAAAGTTTAATCATGACTGATTAAAGTTTAAGTTGTAGCGAAAAATATTTAAAGCGTCAATAGTCGTCATTATCCGGTTATATGATTGAAGTGCTTGATGCCTAAACTATCGTCGTAATCTGGTTTATAAATAAGTTTATTTTTTTTGAGCTTAAAAGGTTGGTAATTCTTATACTGTCGTAGTTATCAGGTTGGTCACAGCGCCAGTCGTAAAAAGACAAATGTCGCCATTATCCGGTTGTTTGATTTTTGCTTACAAAAATAGAACTTGGATCATTTTTCCTATAGAATGTCGGTCACTCTGTTGTAATTTTGTTGAAGTGTAGAATGTCGTCATTATCCGGTCTAAGTCTCAAATTCCACAAAGTAAGATATGTTGTTTCCTAACTTAACTATCAATGTTTACAATTTTAATTAAAGTTTAATCATGACTGATTAAAGTTTAAGTTGTAGCGAAAAATATTTAAAGCGTCAATAGTCGTCATTATCCGGTTATATGATTGAAGTGCTTGATGCCTAAACTATCGTCGTAATCTGGTTTATAAATAAGTTTATTTTTTTTGAGCTTAAAAGGTTGGTAATTCTTATACTGTCGTAGTTATCAGGTTGGTCACAGCGCCAGTCGTAAAAAGACAAATGTCGCCATTATCCGGTTGTTTGATTTTTGCTTACAAAAATAGAACTTGGATCATTTTTCCTATAGAATGTCGGTCACTCTGTTGTAATTTTGTTGAAGTGTAGAATGTCGTCATTATCCGGTCTAAGTCTCAAATTCCACAAAGTAAGATATGTTGTTTCCTAACTTAACTATCAATGTTTACAATTTTAATTAAAGTTTAATCATGACTGATTAAAGTTTAAGTTGTAGCGAAAAATATTTAAAGCGTCAATAGTCGTCATTATCCGGTTATATGATTGAAGTGCTTGATGCCTAAACTATCGTCGTAATCTGGTTTATAAATAAGTTTATTTTTTTTGAGCTTAAAAGGTTGGTAATTCTTATACTGTCGTAGTTATCAGGTTGGTCACAGCGCCAGTCGTAAAAAGACAAATGTCGCCATTATCCGGTTGTTTGATTTTTGCTTACAAAAATAGAACTTGGATCATTTTTCCTATAGAATGTCGGTCACTCTGTTGTAATTTTGTTGAAGTGTAGAATGTCGTCATTATCCGGTCTAAGTCTCAAATTCCACAAAGTAAGATATGTTGTTTCCTAACTTAACTATCAATGTTTACAATTTTAATTAAAGTTTAATCATGACTGATTAAAGTTTAAGTTGTAGCGAAAAATATTTAAAGCGTCAATAGTCGTCATTATCCGGTTATATGATTGAAGTGCTTGATGCCTAAACTATCGTCGTAATCTGGTTTATAAATAAGTTTATTTTTTTTGAGCTTAAAAGGTTGGTAATTCTTATACTGTCGTAGTTATCAGGTTGGTCACAGCGCCAGTCGTAAAAAGACAAATGTCGCCATTATCCGGTTGTTTGATTTTTGCTTACAAAAATAGAACTTGGATCATTTTTCCTATAGAATGTCGGTCACTCTGTTGTAATTTTGTTGAAGTGTAGAATGTCGTCATTATCCGGTCTAAGTCTCAAATTCCACAAAGTAAGATATGTTGTTTCCTAACTTAACTATCAATGTTTACAATTTTAATTAAAGTTTAATTATGACTGATTAAAGTTTAAGTTGTAGCGAAAGCTATTCAAAGCGTCAAATGTCGTTATTTTCCGGTTATGTAATTGAAGTGCTTAATGCCTAAACTGTCGACGTAATCTGGATTATAAATGAGTTTATGTTTTCTGAACGTAGAAGGTTGGTAAGTCTTTTACTGTCGTAGTTATCAGGTTGGTCACAGCGCCAGTCGTAAAAAGACAAATGTCGCCATTATCCGGTTGTTTGATTTTTGCTTACAAAAATAGAACTTGGATCATTTTTCCTATAGAATGTCGGTCACTCTGTTGTAATTTTGTTGAAGTGTAGAATGTCGTCATTATCCGGTCTAAGTCTCAAATTCCACAAAGTAAGATATGTTGTTTCCTAACTTAACTATCAATGTTTACAATTTTAATTAAAGTTTAATCATGACTGATTAAAGTTTAAGTTGTAGCGAAAAATATTTAAAGCGTCAATAGTCGTCATTATCCGGTTATATGATTGAAGTGCTTGATGCCTAAACTATCGTCGTAATCTGGTTTATAAATAAGTTTATTTTTTTTGAGCTTAAAAGGTTGGTAATTCTTATACTGTCGTAGTTATCAGGTTGGTCACAGCGCCAGTCGTAAAAAGACAAATGTCGCCATTATCCGGTTGTTTGATTTTTGCTTACAAAAATAGAACTTGGATCATTTTTCCTATAGAATGTCGGTCACTCTGTTGTAATTTTGTTGAAGTGTAGAATGTCGTCATTATCCGGTCTAAGTCTCAAATTCCACAAAGTAAGATATGTTGTTTCCTAACTTAACTATCAATGTTTACAATTTTAATTAAAGTTTAATCATGACTGATTAAAGTTTAAGTTGTAGCGAAAAATATTTAAAGCGTCAATAGTCGTCATTATCCGGTTATATGATTGAAGTGCTTGATGCCTAAACTATCGTCGTAATCTGGTTTATAAATAAGTTTATTTTTTTTGAGCTTAAAAGGTTGGTAATTCTTATACTGTCGTAGTTATCAGGTTGGTCACAGCGCCAGTCGTAAAAAGACAAATGTCGCCATTATCCGGTTGTTTGATTTTTGCTTACAAAAATAGAACTTGGATCATTTTTCCTATAGAATGTCGGTCACTCTGTTGTAATTTTGTTGAAGTGTAGAATGTCGTCATTATCCGGTCTAAGTCTCAAATTCCACAAAGTAAGATATGTTGTTTCCTAACTTAACTATCAATGTTTACAATTTTAATTAAAGTTTAATCATGACTGATTAAAGTTTAAGTTGTAGCGAAAAATATTTAAAGCGTCAATAGTCGTCATTATCCGGTTATATGATTGAAGTGCTTGATGCCTAAACTATCGTCGTAATCTGGTTTATAAATAAGTTTATTTTTTTTGAGCTTAAAAGGTTGGTAATTCTTATACTGTCGTAGTTATCAGGTTGGTCACAGCGCCAGTCGTAAAAAGACAAATGTCGCCATTATCCGGTTGTTTGATTTTTGCTTACAAAAATAGAACTTGGATCATTTTTCCTATAGAATGTCGGTCACTCTGTTGTAATTTTGTTGAAGTGTAGAATGTCGTCATTATCCGGTCTAAGTCTCAAATTCCACAAAGTAAGATATGTTGTTTCCTAACTTAACTATCAATGTTTACAATTTTAATTAAAGTTTAATCATGACTGATTAAAGTTTAAGTTGTAGCGAAAAATATTTAAAGCGTCAATAGTCGTCATTATCCGGTTATATGATTGAAGTGCTTGATGCCTAAACTATCGTCGTAATCTGGTTTATAAATAAGTTTATTTTTTTTGAGCTTAAAAGGTTGGTAATTCTTATACTGTCGTAGTTATCAGGTTGGTCACAGCGCCAGTCGTAAAAAGACAAATGTCGCCATTATCCGGTTGTTTGATTTTTGCTTACAAAAATAGAACTTGGATCATTTTTCCTATAGAATGTCGGTCACTCTGTTGTAATTTTGTTGAAGTGTAGAATGTCGTCATTATCCGGTCTAAGTCTCAAATTCCACAAAGTAAGATATGTTGTTTCCTAACTTAACTATCAATGTTTACAATTTTAATTAAAGTTTAATCATGACTGATTAAAGTTTAAGTTGTAGCGAAAAATATTTAAAGCGTCAATAGTCGTCATTATCCGGTTATATGATTGAAGTGCTTGATGCCTAAACTATCGTCGTAATCTGGTTTATAAATAAGTTTATTTTTTTTGAGCTTAAAAGGTTGGTAATTCTTATACTGTCGTAGTTATCAGGTTGGTCACAGCGCCAGTCGTAAAAAGACAAATGTCGCCATTATCCGGTTGTTTGATTTTTGCTTACAAAAATAGAACTTGGATCATTTTTCCTATAGAATGTCGGTCACTCTGTTGTAATTTTGTTGAAGTGTAGAATGTCGTCATTATCCGGTCTAAGTCTCAAATTCCACAAAGTAAGATATGTTGTTTCCTAACTTAACTATCAATGTTTACAATTTTAATTAAAGTTTAATCATGACTGATTAAAGTTTAAGTTGTAGCGAAAAATATTTAAAGCGTCAATAGTCGTCATTATCCGGTTATATGATTGAAGTGCTTGATGCCTAAACTATCGTCGTAATCTGGTTTATAAATAAGTTTATTTTTTTTGAGCTTAAAAGGTTGGTAATTCTTATACTGTCGTAGTTATCAGGTTGGTCACAGCGCCAGTCGTAAAAAGACAAATGTCGCCATTATCCGGTTGTTTGATTTTTGCTTACAAAAATAGAACTTGGATCATTTTTCCTATAGAATGTCGGTCACTCTGTTGTAATTTTGTTGAAGTGTAGAATGTCGTCATTATCCGGTCTAAGTCTCAAATTCCACAAAGTAAGATATGTTGTTTCCTAACTTAACTATCAATGTTTACAATTTTAATTAAAGTTTAATCATGACTGATTAAAGTTTAAGTTGTAGCGAAAAATATTTAAAGCGTCAATAGTCGTCATTATCCGGTTATATGATTGAAGTGCTTGATGCCTAAACTATCGTCGTAATCTGGTTTATAAATAAGTTTATTTTTTTTGAGCTTAAAAGGTTGGTAATTCTTATACTGTCGTAGTTATCAGGTTGGTCACAGCGCCAGTCGTAAAAAGACAAATGTCGCCATTATCCGGTTGTTTGATTTTTGCTTACAAAAATAGAACTTGGATCATTTTTCCTATAGAATGTCGGTCACTCTGTTGTAATTTTGTTGAAGTGTAGAATGTCGTCATTATCCGGTCTAAGTCTCAAATTCCACAAAGTAAGATATGTTGTTTCCTAACTTAACTATCAATGTTTACAATTTTAATTAAAGTTTAATTATGACTGATTAAAGTTTAAGTTGTAGCGAAAAATATTTAAAGCGTCAATAGTCGTCATTATCCGGTTATATGATTGAAGTGCTTGATGCCTAAACTATCGTCGTAATCTGGTTTATAAATAAGTTTATTTTTTTTGAGCTTAAAAGGTTGGTAATTCTTATACTGTCGTAGTTATCAGGTTGGTCACAGCGCCAGTCGTAAAAAGACAAATGTCGCCATTATCCGGTTGTTTGATTTTTGCTTACAAAAATAGAACTTGGATCATTTTTCCTATAGAATGTCGGTCACTCTGTTGTAATTTTGTTGAAGTGTAGAATGTCGTCATTATCCGGTCTAAGTCTCAAATTCCACAAAGTAAGATATGTTGTTTCCTAACTTAACTATCAATGTTTACAATTTTAATTAAAGTTTAATCATGACTGATTAAAGTTTAAGTTGTAGCGAAAAATATTTAAAGCGTCAATAGTCGTCATTATCCGGTTATATGATTGAAGTGCTTGATGCCTAAACTATCGTCGTAATCTGGTTTATAAATAAGTTTATTTTTTTTGAGCTTAAAAGGTTGGTAATTCTTATACTGTCGTAGTTATCAGGTTGGTCACAGCGCCAGTCGTAAAAAGACAAATGTCGCCATTATCCGGTTGTTTGATTTTTGCTTACAAAAATAGAACTTGGATCATTTTTCCTATAGAATGTCGGTCACTCTGTTGTAATTTTGTTGAAGTGTAGAATGTCGTCATTATCCGGTCTAAGTCTCAAATTCCACAAAGTAAGATATGTTGTTTCCTAACTTAACTATCAATGTTTACAATTTTAATTAAAGTTTAATCATGACTGATTAAAGTTTAAGTTGTAGCGAAAAATATTTAAAGCGTCAATAGTCGTCATTATCCGGTTATATGATTGAAGTGCTTGATGCCTAAACTATCGTCGTAATCTGGTTTATAAATAAGTTTATTTTTTTTGAGCTTAAAAGGTTGGTAATTCTTATACTGTCGTAGTTATCAGGTTGGTCACAGCGCCAGTCGTAAAAAGACAAATGTCGCCATTATCCGGTTGTTTGATTTTTGCTTACAAAAATAGAACTTGGATCATTTTTCCTATAGAATGTCGGTCACTCTGTTGTAATTTTGTTGAAGTGTAGAATGTCGTCATTATCCGGTCTAAGTCTCAAATTCCACAAAGTAAGATATGTTGTTTCCTAACTTAACTATCAATGTTTACAATTTTAATTAAAGTTTAATCATGACTGATTAAAGTTTAAGTTGTAGCGAAAAATATTTAAAGCGTCAATAGTCGTCATTATCCGGTTATATGATTGAAGTGCTTGATGCCTAAACTATCGTCGTAATCTGGTTTATAAATAAGTTTATTTTTTTTGAGCTTAAAAGGTTGGTAATTCTTATACTGTCGTAGTTATCAGGTTGGTCACAGCGCCAGTCGTAAAAAGACAAATGTCGCCATTATCCGGTTGTTTGATTTTTGCTTACAAAAATAGAACTTGGATCATTTTTCCTATAGAATGTCGGTCACTCTGTTGTAATTTTGTTGAAGTGTAGAATGTCGTCATTATCCGGTCTAAGTCTCAAATTCCACAAAGTAAGATATGTTGTTTCCTAACTTAACTATCAATGTTTACAATTTTAATTAAAGTTTAATCATGACTGATTAAAGTTTAAGTTGTAGCGAAAAATATTTAAAGCGTCAATAGTCGTCATTATCCGGTTATATGATTGAAGTGCTTGATGCCTAAACTATCGTCGTAATCTGGTTTATAAATAAGTTTATTTTTTTTGAGCTTTAAAGGTTGGTAATTCTTATACTGTCGTAGTTATCAGGTTGGTCACAGCGCCAGTCGTAAAAAGACAAATGTCGCCATTATCCGGTTGTTTGATTTTTGCTTACAAAAATAGAACTTGGATCATTTTTCCTATAGAATGTCGGTCACTCTGTTGTAATTTTGTTGAAGTGTAGAATGTCGTCATTATCCGGTCTAAGTCTCAAATTCCACAAAGTAAGATATGTTGTTTCCTAACTTAACTATCAATGTTTACAATTTTAATTAAAGTTTAATCATGACTGATTAAAGTTTAAGTTGTAGCGAAAAATATTTAAAGCGTCAATAGTCGTCATTATCCGGTTATATGATTGAAGTGCTTGATGCCTAAACTATCGTCGTAATCTGGTTTATAAATAAGTTTATTTTTTTTGAGCTTAAAAGGTTGGTAATTCTTATACTGTCGTAGTTATCAGGTTGGTCACAGCGCCAGTCGTAAAAAGACAAATGTCGCCATTATCCGGTTGTTTGATTTTTGCTTACAAAAATAGAACTTGGATCATTTTTCCTATAGAATGTCGGTCACTCTGTTGTAATTTTGTTGAAGTGTAGAATGTCGTCATTATCCGGTCTAAGTCTCAAATTCCACAAAGTAAGATATGTTGTTTCCTAACTTAACTATCAATGTTTACAATTTTAATTAAAGTTTAATCATGACTGATTAAAGTTTAAGTTGTAGCGAAAAATATTTAAAGCGTCAATAGTCGTCATTATCCGGTTATATGATTGAAGTGCTTGATGCCTAAACTATCGTCGTAATCTGGTTTATAAATAAGTTTATTTTTTTTGAGCTTAAAAGGTTGGTAATTCTTATACTGTCGTAGTTATCAGGTTGGTCACAGCGCCAGTCGTAAAAAGACAAATGTCGCCATTATCCGGTTGTTTGATTTTTGCTTACAAAAATAGAACTTGGATCATTTTTCCTATAGAATGTCGGTCACTCTGTTGTAATTTTGTTGAAGTGTAGAATGTCGTCATTATCCGGTCTAAGTCTCAAATTCCACAAAGTAAGATATGTTGTTTCCTAACTTAACTATCAATGTTTACAATTTTAATTAAAGTTTAATCATGACTGATTAAAGTTTAAGTTGTAGCGAAAAATATTTAAAGCGTCAATAGTCGTCATTATCCGGTTATATGATTGAAGTGCTTGATGCCTAAACTATCGTCGTAATCTGGTTTATAAATAAGTTTATTTTTTTTGAGCTTAAAAGGTTGGTAATTCTTATACTGTCGTAGTTATCAGGTTGGTCACAGCGCCAGTCGTAAAAAGACAAATGTCGCCATTATCCGGTTGTTTGATTTTTGCTTACAAAAATAGAACTTGGATCATTTTTCCTATAGAATGTCGGTCACTCTGTTGTAATTTTGTTGAAGTGTAGAATGTCGTCATTATCCGGTCTAAGTCTCAAATTCCACAAAGTAAGATATGTTGTTTCCTAACTTAACTATCAATGTTTACAATTTTAATTAAAGTTTAATCATGACTGATTAAAGTTTAAGTTGTAGCGAAAAATATTTAAAGCGTCAATAGTCGTCATTATCCGGTTATATGATTGAAGTGCTTGATGCCTAAACTATCGTCGTAATCTGGTTTATAAATAAGTTTATTTTTTTTGAGCTTAAAAGGTTGGTAATTCTTATACTGTCGTAGTTATCAGGTTGGTCACAGCGCCAGTCGTAAAAAGACAAATGTCGCCATTATCCGGTTGTTTGATTTTTGCTTACAAAAATAGAACTTGGATCATTTTTCCTATAGAATGTCGGTCACTCTGTTGTAATTTTGTTGAAGTGTAGAATGTCGTCATTATCCGGTCTAAGTCTCAAATTCCACAAAGTAAGATATGTTGTTTCCTAACTTAACTATCAATGTTTACAATTTTAATTAAAGTTTAATCATGACTGATTAAAGTTTAAGTTGTAGCGAAAAATATTTAAAGCGTCAATAGTCGTCATTATCCGGTTATATGATTGAAGTGCTTGATGCCTAAACTATCGTCGTAATCTGGTTTATAAATAAGTTTATTTTTTTTGAGCTTAAAAGGTTGGTAATTCTTATACTGTCGTAGTTATCAGGTTGGTCACAGCGCCAGTCGTAAAAAGACAAATGTCGCCATTATCCGGTTGTTTGATTTTTGCTTACAAAAATAGAACTTGGATCATTTTTCCTATAGAATGTCGGTCACTCTGTTGTAATTTTGTTGAAGTGTAGAATTTCGTCATTATCCTGTCTAAGTCTCAAATTCCACAAAGTAATATATGTTGTTATTAACTCAACTATCAATGTTTACAATTTTAATTAAAGTTTAATCATGACTGATTAAAGTTTAAGTTGTAGCGAACAATATCTAAAGCGTCAATTGTCGTCATTATCCGGTTATATGATTGAAGTGCTTGATGCCTAAACTATCGTCGTAATCTGGTTTATAAATAAGTTTTTTTTTTTTGAGCTTAAAAGGTTGGTAATTCTTATACTGTCGTAGTTATCAGGTTGGTCACAGCGCCAGTCGTAAAAAGACAAATGTCGCCATTATCCGGTTGTTTGATTTTTGCTTACAAAAATAGAACTTGGATCATTTTTCCTATAGAATGTCGGTCACTCTGTTGTAATTTTGTTGAAGTGTAGAATGTCGTCATTATCCGGTCTAAGTCTCAAATTCCACAAAGTAAGATATGTTGTTTCCTAACTTAACTATCAATGTTTACAATTTTAATTAAAGTTTAAGTTGTAGCGAAAAGTATTCAAAGCGTCAATAGTCGTCATTATCCGGTTATATGATTGGAGTGCTTAATGCCTAAACTATCGTCGTAATCTGGTTTATAAATAAGGTTTTTTTTTTAGCTTAAAAGGTTGGTAATTCTTATACTGTCGTAGTTATCAGGTTGGTCACAGCGCCAGTCGTAAAAAGACAAATGTCGCCATTATCCGGTTGTTTGATTTTTGCTTACAAAAATAGAACTTGGATCATTTTTCCTATAGAATGTCGGTCACTTTGTTGTAATTTTGTTGAAGTGTAGAATGTCGTCACTATCCGGTCTAAGTCTCAAATTCCACAAAGTAAGATATGTTGTTTCCTAACTTAACTATCAATGTTTACAATTTTAATTAAAGTTTAATCATGACTGATTAAAGTTTAAGTTGTAGCGAAAAATATTTAAAGCGTCAATAGTCGTCATTATCCGGTTATATGATTGAAGTGCTTGATGCCTAAACTATAGTCGTAATCTGGTTTATAAATAAGTTTATTTTTTTGAGCTTAAAAGGTTGGTAATTCTTATGCTATCGTAGTTATCAGGTTGGTCACAGCGCCAGTCGAAAAAGACAAATGTCGCCATTATCCGGTTGTTTGATTTTTGCTTACAAAAATAAAACTTGGATCAAGTTTCCTATAGAATGTCGGTCACTCTGTTGTAAATTTGTTGAAGTGTAGAATGTCGTCATTATCCGGTCTAAGTCTCAAAATCCACAAAGTAAGATATGTTGTTTCCTAACTTAACTATCAATGTTTACAATTTTAATTAAAGTTTAAGTTGTAGCGAAAAG
>VCDM03000474.1:6309-18257 GCA_012977825.3 Pteromalus puparum
AATTAAAATTTTACTGGAGTTTAGTAGCGCGAATTACAAAATGTCAGTTCCGTAATCCTAGTCAAATAATGGATCTTCACAAACTTTTTATAAAAGTATATATTGTGGTTTAGCTTTAGGGACTTGTTTTGTTATGTAATCTAGTTAGAATTAAACCGTCCGGCAAGTTAAAAATAGTCGATTTTAGTATAGAATTCTCACATGCTGTGCCGTTTTGAGCCAGTTACGCGAGCATCAGCCCATATGTATTATATGTGTATATAATATGTAATGTGTGATGTGATATATACCTATATTTATTTTCACTCTTGGCACAGAGACTCCCCTCCCCCATCATCACCCCCCCCACCGATGGCCCCCCCCCACCACAATAACCGCACTAATGTTCGTTCTATTATGTGAATTTGAAAAATATTCTAGCCCCCCACCACCCCCACCACCAAAAAAACCCCCCCCCCACCGCCCCACCGCCTGGCCCCCACCAATTTATTGTATAGTTACTTACTCAAAGATGTATAATTTAGAATTTGTTAATCTTTAAGCTGTAAATTTTCTATAACATAATGCCTCTCGAACTACTCTCTGCCGTTAAGAAGTAACTGTTATTATATCAAACATAACAAGAGACAAACATACATGTATTACCGAGTAGCAGAAGATGTCGGTAAAATAGATTAACTGCTGTACCACTGGCGTATAATACATCTTACCGGACCGGTCATGTGACAAAATATCGGGAAAAGAAACTGTGACGAAAAGAAATAAAACAAGCAAATTTTTAACTTGCAATATGCAATGCAATCGTAATATCTCAATGAAATCAAGATTATTTTTAGTGAATAAAAAATAAAATTGAATGTACACATAACTAGATTTACTTATCTCCTGACCGTTTTTGACGGTCTTACGCGGCAAGCCAAAACTTGCCGCGTAAATTTAAATGGTGTAATTGCCGTTAAAAAAAAATTATCAATACATTTTTTTACTATCTAATAATACAATTTTTGACTACTAAATAATTATTTATAAACTAAAAATATTATAATGAATAATTTTACAATTACAAAATAATTTGTTTATATCATCCGAATCATTCGCGTTATCTCGCTCAGCAACAATAATTTATAAATAATTATTCGATGTAACAAATATATTTATTAATTTTTTCTAAAAGAAAATTATATTATTCAAACTTACGCGGTAAATTTTAGCTTTACTCAATGGTTGGTGCATGCGCAATCCACTATATACTCTCCTTTCCATCCATAATATATAGGAAGAAAATATATAGTTTATATATAATTCTTTTTATAGCACTGAGTGGCATAAACAAGTGTTTTAGTTGACATATAAATAATGATTTTATAAACGTGAAATCAACTCAAAAAAAATATAAATATAAACAATATTTGACGACTCGCGAGCGCATAGTACTGATAAAGAGTACAAAAGTTTAATTTGTATCAAAGGGTTTACGGATAAAAGTAATAATATAATTGACATAATAAAATACATGTTTAATTTAAGCATGAGTTGTTAATGTTGTAACAACATATAAATGGTGTAATACATTTGTATTATATGTGTTGGTGTATATGTTTATAAAGTAAAAACAAATCATAAAAATAAATTTTGAAAACAAAAATCTAAAATGGGGGGTTGGCGAGCGGAGCGAGCAGGGGGGCGAAGTCCCACTAGTATATATATATATATATATATATATATAAAAAACTAAATACACACACGCACATGCATATATGTGTGTGTGTGTATATATATATATATATATATATATACACACATATATGCATGTGCGTGTGTGTATTTAGTTTTTTTTTTATTTGTCCGACAAATTTTAAAAAATCATTAATTCATTATTTGTCGCGCACATATTCATAAGTTCATCTTAATACTTTTTATGGTTATTCCATGTGTTTATGACAACATTTTCGTCACATTCACATATTTTTGACTATTTGTACGACAATTATGGTTAAATACGGATCTGTCGGACGTCTAGCATCGGCCTAATTGAAATTGCTTATACTGGTCACATAATCAAAATTTTTTCAATAAAATTCTGTTTAAAATTCTGTTTGCGGAGGAAGTAGTCCTCAGCATGAAGTTATCCCTCGGTAGTGATTTAAGAAGGGTTGACGGATTTCTATCGGTCACTCCGAGGCAAGGTAATGTTCCGAAAGAAAAACAACTTAACTTATTTTTTCTTTCGACGACGTTTCGGCGAACAGTGTCGCCCTCATCAGGAAAACTGAGAAAAGGTTCGGTTTATTATTAGCAAATTTTAAAAATATAAAATTATTTCAAATGTGTGATGTTATGAAGTGCTTACAAAAACTATAGGACTCGATAGGCTCGCTGATGGAAAAGTTCGAGGCTGCGTTTCCCCGCCGTCGCCGGCGCCCGGCGGGGAAACGCAACCTCGAATACTTGACTTAATTTATATTATACTTTAAATTTACTAGATAACCTATACATGTTTTACGAAACTTTCTATTACATTGTTCGATCCGATATTAATGCTCATGTATGAGTCTATCTTAAAGATTTTAATTAGATCTTTCTAACTACTGTAGCATTTTGCTGACAAAATTTCTCTCTCAGCAATCCGTCGCCGGCGCCCGGCGGGGAAACGCAACCTCGAACTTTCCATCAGCGAGCCTGTCGAGTCCTATAGTTTTTGTAAGCACTTCATAACATCACACATTTGAAATAATTTTGTATTTTTTAAATTTGCTAATAATAAACCAAACCTGTTCTCAGTTTTCCTGATGAGGGCGACATTGTTCGCCAAAACGTCGTCGAAATAAAAAATAAGTTAAGTTGTTTTTCTTTCGGAACATTACCTTGCCTCGGAGAGACCGAAAGAAATCTGTCAACCCTTCTTAAAATTCTGTTTTATTTCTTATACATGATGTTTCGAACATTCCATACATTCCTTCTTACATTAATAAATAATATATTTATTGTCAATTACAATATTGAACATAAAATGCCATTTTGATGACGATTTTTTAAATAATAATATTTATTATATTCATTTTTTTAAATACTTCAAGTTTCAAAAAACTACACAGACGTAGAATCTAAAAAAATAATAATACTCTCATTTAGTTGACGATTATTTTTATAATAATAGTAATATTTATTATATTATTACTATTACATTTTTTGGTTTTTATAAGTAACAAACTCTCAAAAAACTACACATTAGGAGAATATAAAACATATCAATACCTTGATTTGGTTGATGATTAGTTTAATAGCAATAATATTTATTATATTATTATATTTTGTATGTACACTTGTTAGGGATATAGCGTAGGTTGGAAACGCGCGGAATTAAGCCTAGCTGGTAAGCGCAATAAAAAGACAATCCGGGATACCGCGACGAGGGCACGCGCCGGCGCGCAATAAAACACGCGGCGGTTCCGGTCAAGCGGGTATTCGGGTCCTGGTACGTCATCACGCGCAGGTAGGACCGGTCCTCGGGTCGGAAAATTAGGTACGCCGCCATAAATGGCCCCTTATAACGATTGGGAAAACCCCAGCAGCCGAATATGTTTTCGCCACGTCGTCTTTATTGCATAGGATAAATCTGTAGGGATTAGTGTACGGTAAACAGGCCCAGAAAAAACAACAGCGGCCCTTCCATGAGCGAGAGAACGAGAAAAAGGAGACTTATTGTACCGAGCGCGAATATTGTTGTACGCCGTATTATTATTTATGTGTATGAGTGTGTGTGTATGCGCATGTATAATTATATTGTAAGCAAATCGACAAGCGAGTGCGATAAGAAATTGTAAATCGACTAGGGTACAGGTGGCACAGTGATGACGTTCCGCGAGTCCGGCGCACAGACAGAGATAAGGCTCGCGACTTTCCGCCGGCTCAAGTCACCTTTACGGCACGGTGTGGTGTAGCCACCGTGGCCGCCACGCCATACAGCTAGGGGAGGCGTAGCCTCCTCTAGGCTGCCATGTGATCTCGACAGGGAGCTCCGCTCATAAAGGCGCAGGTCAAAATTCAACTCGAGTGGGTGGACGCATCCACTCGAGGCTGGTCAGGCGACTAGGTGACGAGAGCCCCGAGAGCCGAAAGGGACGAGAAAGAGAGGGTGAGGCCCGGCTCTACCCCCAGAAGCGGGGGCGGGCCCAGGAGAGGGCGCTTAAAGACAAATGCACCTCTGTCGCGCGCTGGACGCGTTGGGACTGCTCACTCTGGTACCAGGACTCGACCCGATCAGTTCTACAGCTGAGACACGTGTACTGCGCAGAAATTGATATTCAGTAAAGAGATTAGTATAACTCGGTTTAACGCATTTTGTGTACATCACTCAATCCTACCCTCACGCCTCATCCCGAACAACACTGTTAAAAAATACATGAATTTTAATGTACTTTTCAAGCCCAATAGTACTTATTGATAATTAATGTAAACATACATTAAATACATTATGGCTTACTTCAACACGCAATTTAATGTACATTACATTAAAATTAATGTCATAGTACATGAAATTTCATAAAAATTTCCATTAAATTTACTTTGTACAAAATTTATGATAATGTTAATGTACAAATTCTTTAATTTTGTAACTGTTCGACTTTCCCCGTGTGTTGAATAGTCGGCTGGACGCCAGGATTTGGTTAGGGGAAAGGTTAATTGAAGAGACTGTTTATGCAATCAATAACAAAATAGATATATTTTAGTAATTATGTTAACAAGTTGGTAATCCAATTATTAGTCTCCATCTGGAACAGAAATCGAAATCGCGGTTGTGTAGCATATTTCGCCTTTACAATCGGTTTAGCTTAATCTAGAGCGGTTAACGGTACATTAACACGACGTTGCCGGAGTTACGTGGTTTCGGCGCGTTTGTCGGTTTTGCGGATGCGGTATCGGAGTTTCGGACGGTGAAACGGGTTCGGGTTAACGACGGGTTTTCGGAGGTTAGGTTTCCCTCGAGTCCGTGGAGTCGTGAGCGCACGGCTCTACGGATCGAGGTCGCTCGTCTCGTTCTTCTCCTAGTCCCCCTAGTGGAAATGGAGATTGTGCCATAGTGTGGCACATTATGCTAAACTGTGCCACACCATGCCAAACTGTGCCTTGTTGTGCTAGACCTATGCCGATTCGGACATTTCGCACGATTTGGCACAGCTTGGCATGGTTTGGCACGGTTTGGCACAGTATGGCACAGAATACAACAATATGGCATAATGCATCTAATTTTGTAAATAATGAAAAAATTTTTGATCACGTTTTGTCGAAATTCTGGCACAGTCTGGCATAAATCGGCATGGTTTGGCACAGCCTGACATAATGTAGCATAGTTTGGCACAGTTTGACATAATATGGCATAGTTTGGCACAGTTTGACACAGTTTGGTGTGTGTATGTGTGTATATATATATATATATATATATATAAAATGTATATATATAATTTTAATTTTATGAAACATTAGAGTATTTTTATAAATACTTTTTATAAGTTCATAGTTATATCAGATACTCTTTAAAAGGATGAAACAGTTATTCTATTGTACTATAAGAAAAATAGCTCAGGCTGTTAGGTGTCCGACTGGCATGCTGGCGACCCGGGTTTAATTCCACCTCGGGTCGCTTTTTTTTATTAAATTGTTTGAGGAAATTTGAAAAAAAAATTGGGAAAAACATTTTTAATTTTTAAAATCTATCATTGTGTCAAACTGTACCAAACTATGCTTCACTGTGCTATACTGTGTCAAAATATGCCAAATCGTGCCAAATGTCCGAATTGGCATAGGTCTAGCACAAAAAGGCACAGTTCGGAACAGTTTGGCACAGTGTGGCACAGATTGGCATGGTTTAGCATAGTTTGGCATTGTTTGGCATTGTTTGGCATGATTTGGCACAGAGAATTATTTCCACTAGGGTTGTACTAATTAATTTTCGTTATAGTATATACATACATTTTAATGCATGTGAACTATACAACTTTTTGAGTTTGTAATAATAGCTTCGTTCAAATCGCTACAATTAAGAAACTTAAAAAATTCTGAAAGTTTCTTGAAAAATACTTGACTTAATTTATATTATACTTTAAATTTACTAGATAACCTATACATGTTTTACGAAACTTTCTATTACATTGTTTGATCCGATATTAATGCTCATGTATGAGTATTCTATCTTAAAGATTTTAATTAGATCTTTCTAACTACTGTAGCATTTTGCTGACAAAATTGCTCTCTCAGCAAATTAATTAAAATTAAAAATTAATTTGTGATTTTTCTTTACTTTTTCGCCTTTCCGATTTTTTTTTCAGGCTCAGACGGTTTCAACAATACTGACTGTTGGTTATGGGAGGTAAGAAATTCATATAAATGTACATACAAACTCACTATTTATTTACATTTATACGAAACGTCATTATTAAATAAAAGACCTCAGAGAGTTATCCGCTGTGTCGACGCTGCAGAGACTCAAGCGCACAAAGATTAGTCGCTATTATAACTAAAGGATCAAGAGAGAGATTAGATTAGATTAGATTTGTTTTTATTACTGTACATTGTGTTATACAAATACATTTTATAGTGTGCAAAGTAAAAAGATATAAATGATTCCAGGTGTGTGTGGGAAAGATGTTAGGTGCTACGGTGTGAGTGAGGTGAAAATGAGATGATTGTGACGTGTTGTGATGAAGACTATTATTGGAAATGGGTGAATAAAATGAAACGAAACTCAGAATATTTTACTTCGACTTTGAATTTATTCTGAGAGCACAGAGAAATAGGCACGTCCGATCGCTACAAGGAGCTGCCAGAGACTGAGGGCTGCCGAGGGCTAGAGTGACCGGCAAGCTATCAGCAATGCAAGGGAATGAGTAGAAGGAACCCGTGGCATCCCGCGTCCAGCGGTTCCCTGCAATACCGGGCAGGGGATCGATGCTGGCATCCCGTGAGCCTGCAATACCGGCTGGGGAATTGATAATGGCGTCCCGCGCCTGCAATACCGGCAGCCCACGAAAAAAAATCGATGATCGATGATGGCATCCCGCGTCCCGCGGTTCCCTGCAATACCGATTGGGGGATCGATGATGGCATCTCGCGTCCCGCGGTTCCCTGCAATATCGGGCAGAAAAAAATCCGATCGATTTTTAGCTGTAACCTGCTGTTGCCCAACACGATGATCGATGATGGCATCCCGCGTCCCGCGGTTCCCTGCAATACCAGCAGCCCACGGCCTCAAAAAGATTGTTAATCAATGTTTTACAGTTATTTTTTTTTAATTATTACTGATAGGTTGAATTATGTGAGATGTATTATATATAGTAACTTTGTTTTCTCCCTTTTTTATATAACAACGCTACTTTTTTAACAATTATTGTATGTACAATTAGATTTTTTATGTATTTACTATATACTTATTACACAATAACACTTTATTATGAATTAAAATGAATTTCACTAAATGGATTGTCACTTATATTTTACACTTTTTTTAAATTACCACTCACTGGATCGTCACTTGTCTTGTTCACAATTATTATACAATCATAACACAATTATAAGATAATAACACTTTTTTTAAAATTAACATGAGTTTCACTGAATAATTTTGGACATGAAATGAAGAGGAGGATAGTTCAAATAAATATAATTTTAGGTAAGTTATATATATATATATATATATATATATATTCAGATCAATAATATAAAATTATAAACGTATATGACATATTCTGATTCATATTTATAAAATCTTGTAACTATACTAAGCTGTTTTCCCCCTTTTTATACATGAATCAAATAAATTCAATTAGGCAATTGCCTAGATATTTTAATCGAACTTCTTGTTTTTTAGTATTTTCATTAAAAGTATTGAACGTTTCTTCTTTTTCAATGTGTATAGCATTAACTCGAGTTGGTAAAAAACATCAAATGAAGAGTAACTGTATTATACTCAACTGTATCAACGCCCGCGCCCTCTTTAATCAAATAGTTTACATATTCTCTAAGTACCCATGCACGCAACGCTATGACATTTTGCAAAGCACAGTTTTTTACCCATCCTTCACGATGGTATACGCATACTTCAGGCCGTCGAAATCCTGGTATGTGCAGCGATGGACAATGCATATCTTCTAGATTGTAAAAATCATCCACATACCGCTCATCTTCTTAAATCATTCTAAGCTCTTTAAAGACATCTTGGATATAATTAAATGGTCTAGTTCCCATATCCCATTCAAGCCGATGATAGTTGAAAAAAAGCATGAAAAAAACATTATTTTTTAAAAGATTTTTTTTTCATAAAATTCATAATAATAAAAAGTTGAAAATTACACTGGTTGACAACGAACCATCACTCTGCACTAGACACTATACACAAAATGCACAAATTGGAGCAGACGAGCGAGCTGCAGCCGATTTTATAGGCAGAGATCAAGGCCAATCCCACCCGTTCGCGAATCTCATGCGCGCGCACTCAAGGACATTCGCCACCTCCTACTCTCACGCGCATTCGAGGTCACCCGCGGTCTCCCGCTCTACCACTCGCACTCGCGAATTACGCGCGCAGCCAAGGCCGCTCTCTTACGCCTCTCCCACTTGCGAGTTCACCTCCCCTCCATCCTTCTTCCCCGCTATCTTACCGCCGGGTTTCGCGCTGACTCTCTCTCTCTCTCTCTCTCTCTCTCTCTCTCTCTCTCTCTCTCCTCTCTCTCTCTCTCTCACTCTTCTCACTCTCACTAAGCGTATAATGCTACGTACTTTTTTCTCACTTACAGATTTTAATTTTTTAAACTTCTGAATTAATTTGCTCATTATTATTATATGAGAATTTTTTTTTGTTTCATATGTTTACACAGACGTTTTATTTTTTTAATTTTGTTGAACGAAATGAATAATTGGAACATGAATATTAAAATGATTAGATTAGTTGAATACATTTTTTTTTTTTTACATATTTATTTTTTCAAAAAAGTATACATTAATATATTACTAGTTATACTATCATGTACTATATTCACACTAGTTTTTTTACATCTCCGCTAATAGGATTATATTGAATTATACGATCATGTAAAATTAAACAATAAGCTGTCGTTGATGAAGGTACAGGTTCTTTAGTCTCAAATTCAATACGAACATCTACAGCAGCTTGTTTCAGAGACTCATTTTGTTTCGAGCAATCGATGACAATAAATGGTGTATATTTGATAAAATCACTTTTGCTAACTAGCAAGTCAGATGGTAAATCTTTGTTTTCGTAGTAAGCATTTTAAAATTGTAAGAACATTTCGTAAAGTAAAGCATATTGATTCTTCTCAATGTCAAGATTTAAATTACCATATGGGTAATACTGTGAGTTGAGAAAAAGTTTTACATTGGCGATTTTACAATGATCAAATTGACTTGCATTCTTTAAAGCTACACCTTTTCTGTTTGTCTGAAATGCCAAAATGACAAATCTTGGCTTCTCTAATTGATTCGACGTTTTTACTGTCCAGATATGTCTTGATGATGCTGGAAGCATTGGATATTCATATAATTCCCATGAACGAAAACTCATAGCAATAGGAATATCTTTTTTAATATGACTGAACAATTGTATTTTAGGTCTGTCTGACATGACAACGTAAGGCATCATCCATTCAATCCGAGTGAGTTCAAACTTATACTCTTCAGCTGTTGCACCTTGAGCAGGAGCTGTTTGTATGATAGCATTAATATCATTTCTTGATCTCGTGAGTATAAGCTCATGCTTAACGTTTACAACAATTTTATGATAATCTTCAGCAAATCCTAAAATCATTGATAGCGGAATTGAAACGTCAAATTGTCCATTGTCATCAATTATTTTAGCAGTCTCTTTAACATCAAGCCATCCAGCATTCTCTAACAGCTTACTTTGATTTGCACTATATGAGACATAACCTTTCATGACACTGGTTATACCTACATTCTTACACTTATCGATTTCAATAGCGTTAATTTCATAACGAATTTCATCAAATAAATGACATATAGCATTGTTTACTAACTTTGTTGCTACTACGTTTGAATTATCTGATTTTTTAATTTTTCAACAAATATGTAATGAACTTTTTGAAGGCAAAAGACATAAATCTTGATGCTGAATTGAGATACGTATCTCATCACTATTATTAAAATTTAGTGAAATGTACGGTTGATGAGCATGTATTTCATAGTGAGCGATGGACTCGTCAAAGACGATCGGTGTCTGCACACTAAGAATTGCTTCCATTTTTTCTTCTATCGTTCAAACGACAACAGCAAATAAGAATACAGCTTATTTGATCTTTTTTACAGTTCTTCTTCTTCTTTTTCGGTCGTGTGTGATCACTTTGAGTCCGAGACTCTTCAGATACTGAGAGTTCTGAGGTGTTAGACCTTCGACCACTTATCGATGAATAACTTTCTGATGACATCGTAGTCTGTTTATATAGCCTAAGCCCACCTTTGTGTTATAAACAATGCCCATTACGGACCTTCTTGATGTGTAGTCTAACAGTGACTACTTCTTCTCGAAGATTTACAACGTCACCGTTCTGATCAACAATACGCAACTGTTAATAGTCAATTATTTTCACTGACACTTGTAAGTAAATTATTTGTTTTGGCACTTCAATAATTTTATATCCCGGTGGCACTGCAAGAAAAAATTCGTGTATAGTATGAACTTTGTTTTGATTGATGGACGCTCCTGATCTTATATTACATTCGACACGTAGAGCATTCACTTTGAGAATGGATACTGGTAAGTCAGATACGTGACTTTTATACGGCTGTAGAATACGTTGTGTAAAACCAAGTAATCTTCCTATGGAATAAGGCGGTTAAAAATCTTATGACTGCAGTATATTTCACTACGTAATGTATTATTGTTTGGTTTTATGCTAAGTTCTATTCCTTCAGATTCAAGTTGCTTTTGTAGAAAATGTTCTATATCAGATATTTCATAGCTACCAACTGGAAGCTCAATAACCTTATTGCTAACATAGAATTTATTTTGTCCAAGGTCAACATTTGGTATAGAGTTGAATGTAAGTAATTCAACAAGTCCAAGAATATAACTTTTGCTCTATCAAGCTCTATTGGTGAAAAATAGTGTGTTTCAAGTACTGATGAAGTACCTGATAAACTGAGAGTCAAGGATTCATTCATCTTGAACACTCAAAGGTAACTAAAAATATATGAGATTTATAACAGCTTATATAGACGATAACTATCAGGATGATTTAATAAATCATTTAAAAACTTAAGACAAAGATGACCACAAGTACAAGTATTATACTCTTGATAACATTTATAATTATATTTAATAGTAGCAAGGTTAAAATAATGAATTAAATCTATAGGTGGTCGCAAATCGCCGAAACTATCGAAGTATGAAACGTTTTTTCCATTTTTGCGGTATGCTACCCAATGTGTACCAGGGCCATTGTTATCATCAAGATTTACAATAGCGCTCTCTCTAAGTAGAGGTCCGCTAGCTGGCAGTGCATTCCTCAGAAATACTCCTCGAAAGTTAGATGATTGTAGTTTCTTAGCAAATTTTTGTAGATCATAGTCTGTCAATGGACGTTTAGGTAGCTTTACTTCAACGAAGTTTTTTTTCCCCTTTGTCGAGCATTCGTTTTCTTCTTGACAACCTGTTTCTTCATTAGAATTCCATAACCTTTGTGATGAGGTTTCAAATATAAACCTTTACCAAGTACTTGAGCTTCCATTTTTTTATTATGTCGCTGCTGTTCTTCTAGTTGTTGTTTAGCAGCACTCGCTTTGTTTACAACTTGTGCTATCCCAGTAGCACCACCTGCTAATGAACCGACTGCGCTTAGTCCTGCAAACAGTGGAATGAGTGCAGGAAGAAAGCCGCCTACTTTTGGAACAGGTAGTATTCTTGGTAAACTCACATTACG
>VCDM03000477.1:0-10138 GCA_012977825.3 Pteromalus puparum
GTTCGCCTCTGTTGGAGTTTTATGCGCTAATTGAAGTGCCGATAAGGAGTGAAACCGACGTGATAAGATATAGTACAGGATTGGTAGTTTGATAACTCTAAGCATTTTAAAAAGTCTACCATAATACGTTATATTGCGGATAAAGTGGAGAAGTGTATAATTTCTAAATATTCAATTCCAAACGTTTTATTAATACTGTAATATTAGAAAATGTCTATAAATTCTTATTTATTTATTTTAATTACTATATTTCTATGTAATACGATACTAAGGATCACTATTACTAATGTATATAAATTAAATTAAATTTTTAAGATTGCCTTGACAATATTTGAAAAAATCTTTTAAAAATGGCCTCTTTATGTAGGAGATTTCAATTCGACTTGACGTATAGATTAGAATTTGAATTTAAACTCTCAGAGACTGCTTATATGAGTAGGAAGAATCTTTGAAGTGATTTCAATGCTTAAAATGTTCCAGCAAGGATTCATTTTGATTTATTAAAAAATAGTCATATTCAAATATCTTTGCTATTTATAGCACAATCATGATAAGTATATAGAAGCTATTAGTTATTAATAATAATAAATCAAATAATATTTTCTTGTAGTAAGTGCAGTTTTCGCTTTATGAAATCTTCATGGTAACTCGAGTTCCTTCCTTATCATCTGCGGCCCCTGACCAGCCAACGTTATAGTGTTGAGCAAAGTTGTTGCAGGTGGCACCACGAACTGGTCTGTGATGTATCTGGTTTTCCGCGCGTTCCAGATATATTAGTATACGTGTGTTCGTTTATACGTCCCGAGGAATTAGTGAATTTCAATTTAAAGTGACGCGAATTGGGAAGAGGATTTATCAGGGAAATAAATCTTTACACAATTATTTTAAGTTCAACTCAAAATGAATATGTATTGTGACTAAGTTCTACAAAATCGAAGTTACAGTAACTATCGCGTAGAGAGCTAACAGCGGTCTGCTCTCCCCCGCATTGCTCCTCGCAGCTTTCCGCCGTCCACTTTTCGTGGAGAAGGAAAGCCTGAGCTCTTATTGGCTAAAGAAAATAGAAGAAAGCCAATCGCTTGAGCTTTCTCCTTCAAGAAAAATACTCGGCTCCAACCGTCGCTTGGTCGTGGCTGGTCAACACATGTAGTGTTAGAAAAAAAAGGGTCCATTGTTCTAATATGCTACGCTAGAGCGTCTGAGAGCTATGAATTTATGGCTTTACAAGAGCTTCGGAGCAAGCGAGATTTATGATTGACACCGTTATCCGCATCCAATTCAAGACATCTCCTCGGCACTTTTCGTCTGGGGACAACCATTTACTTTACGATACAAACTTCACATCGATTAAATACGCGTATTCATAAACTATGCGTCGTACGCCCTCTCGCCCAATTGACAAAGCATGACCCGGACTGCTTTTTTCACGTCTCGCACATCGGACGCTCGTTGTTGACAGCTTGTTAATAGGACCCTATGTTTATTCCATCGTCGACCGGTTTAAATTTTTCAAATTGACAATGGATGCATAGACTCGAACCGCAGATACTCATAACCAATTACAAAGGTATAGCATATAACCCTAAAAAACTTGATCTCTGCGTTAAAACCAACCTATCATCAGCATACATACACACTAAAATTATTTCTAAACCTTTGGTAAAGTGCGGCCTGATACAGCTCTAATTTTAATTGGTTTTATGTACTATTGTATACTTGTTATTGTCTAAGCATTTCTACATTAAATCCATATGTTCTAAGTAAGTTTACAAGGCGCCGCCCAGTATTATCAAATTTTGAATGTGTTGGTTCTTTAGAAGATACACATTCATCATCTATCTTTAATTTCAGCATTAAGTGAGTCGTATCAATGAAGATAAAGTCTGGGTCTTGCTCTGTAAATGTTGTAGGGATTGTACCAGCAGTCGGAGTTTTGTAATCTAGTGAACAGATCATCAAAATCCATTGATAAGTGTGCGAGTGTCTGCATCAGGAGCGAGAGAGAAGATGGAATACGGGCTGTGCAACCAAAAGACCAACTCATGTGGAGTAAAAGCCAGTTGATTCCTAACAGAGTATGTATGAAACTATTGCATCGAAACGGAATCACATCCCAATCCCTTGTCTATAATAATTTACGATCTTCGACTAAATCTAAAACATGGGTGGGGCCCTTCTCAGAGATCCAAAATCCGGATGAAAACCGTGGATATTACTTTGTGTTAATCTTTTAAATATTTACACAAGGTCTCATCACTGGCAACAAATGTACTCACCGTTGATCCGTAGGATAGGTGTTTGGACAACCAAATCAAAATAAACTGCTCCCTATGTCGGAGCCACAGTAAGAGAGACTATGGGTTGAAACGAATAAAGCAAACAACAGCCGAATATTGGAGTTGCCAGGGTAATGTGTCAATAATACCGATTCCTTTTGTTGTAGACGGCAAAAAGGCCACAAGATGTTAGTTGTATCTCTCGAAGGGCTTGCTTGGAGTGTCCAGTTATTTCGCAGTGGCATGCTCGGGGCTTTGGATTACTATCTGATTTCTTTGCGAGCTTAGGACATGTACGTATAGAAATCTCTATAGAATCTCTTTAATCATACTTTTCCAATAAACAGTTCTCGCCAATGCGCTTAAATACGGTGTAATAGCCCTAAATGACAACTCCTACGTTGGGATTCATGATATTCTTTATAATTATCTATTCTTCAAATTCGCCTGGAGTCATTACTCCACCTGTGCAGTACTGTATATCATGATTTGAATCATTAAATTTGTTTAAAGAAGACTCTATATACGACGGCAATCTATATGCCATTCTAATTATTATCACACTTTTGACATGCTACTTGATTATGTTTACTTGATCCATAACTAATTCAGAGATTCCTAGAACTTTTATACTTGACGAAGTCACGGCGCTTTCATCGAAGGATTTTTACCGTACAGAGGAACATAAGAGAATAGTCCTGGAACTGTCAGCGCATCACCTACCTAATGCTTTATGTCGGCATAGGAGATTTTTCATCGAAAATTTTTTATGATGAGTACATCTTTTACCACATGGATGTAACTTTAAAATCAAGAGAATAAGACATGAATAGGCTTTATCTTTTCTCATGTCTAATTTATGCTTTTAATATGAACTAGCAAGAGTGTATCAAAATAGTCTTTTGTTGTGAAATCCGATTACGCTCTTTCAATCTCTAATTTGCCTGTACGACTTGTATCTTTTAACTGGCGTGTTTGCTTCAACAGCGCCTTACTAGCTCCCCAGTCGACGCGATTCGTCCTGCATCTCCCGAGGATTTACGCCCACCGAACGCGATTTGTTCGACAGCGGCTTCCCCTGCGCCTTTTTTTAACGAATACAAGCCCCCTGCAACCCTGCCATCCCTGGTGACGCCTAAGTTCTTTCTTGACTCCTGGATTGCAAATCTGTACAATCATCCTCAGTAGCTGTCCAATAAACAGAGCACATCGCTATCTTGAATCAATATAAATCTGATTTTAATGATCTCAAATTATCAAACTCAAAATAGAGCTATTCAAACTTTCATTTTAACAAAAATCGGAATAAACAACATTTCAATAATCGTTCTGTAAATTTCTTCTGACACCATAACGAAATTTGTGAACGCGATGATGCGTTCTGGCGCATCAACATCTTTGCAACCCTCCTTGTAGTCATCTTTCTCGAAACTCATTTCAGAATTCACAATTATTGTGCAATTGTTGACCTGCCTATCCTAAATGATTCCTAGAAGCGTCGTCTTCTGCGATTGAATTACTCTACCTTGCTTATAAAGCATATATTTCCCGATCATCGGAGCCACAGCATGGCTTCATTTAAAATTATGCTCTGCAAGCCACGCCATAGTCGTCAACGACAACATGGGTTTGTGAACTGCGATATTGCAATATCAGCGGAAAGAAGGTTTCGTTATATGCGCTGATGCGCGCGTTCGGAATTAGGCAGCAGAATGCGCCTACTTTTTTATGTAAACCAAAAAAAAGTCGCGTAGAGACGTTAGAGAAAGAAGGGCAGTCTCTCGCTGAGCCGTCACGAGAAAAAGAGCTTGTAACATTTTTCTGTGTTCTTTTACAATAAAATTATCAAACCCTGGAATTTCGCCTTTATTTCTTCGCGCGACATCGTTTTCATTGGTGCCGAAACCCGGGACGTACGGGATATTATTCTTGTCGCGGAAGAAATTGCGAAAAGGAATACAGCAAGAGATAGGTGCAGTTCACACGAGGGGGAGTAATGGCTCCTGCTCGCCAACGTCGACGTGCCCCCGGGCGCGTTGCCCAACGAGCTAATCCAGCTCAAGTCAATCCAGAACGGGAGGACGCCATTGAGCACCAGGACGCTGTCCTTCCACCGGGCCGTCCAGGCAGAGCTGCTCCGGAGCGCGCTGCTTTAGCTCCTCTGCATCGTGGAGAGCCGGTTCCAGTTGTTCCAGAAGGTGAGGTTGCTCCTGACCTGCTACCCGATGCGGCCGCCCCAGCTCGCCAACGTCGAGCGGCTCCCCCACCCGCTGCGGTCGCTCCAGCTCGACAACGTCGAGCAGCGGCAGCAGCGACAGCCGCCGAGGACGCTCCAGCTCGTCAACGTCGAGCGGTTCCACCAACCGCTGCGGACGCCCCAGCTCGACAACGTCGAGCAGCAGCAGCAGCAGCAGCGCCAGCCGCCCAAGCCGCTCCAGCTCGTCAACGACGAGCGGTTCCACCACCAGCTGCGGTCGCCCCAGCTGGACAACGTCGAGCCGTTTTACCAGCTGCTGCAGCCGCCCCAGCTCGCCAACGTCGAGCGGCTCCACCACCCGCTGCGGACGCCCCAGCTCGACAACGTCGAGCAGCAGCAGCAGCAGCAGCGCCAGCCGCCCAAGCCGCTCCAGCTCGTCAACGACGAGCGGTTCCACCACCAGCTGCGGTCGCCCCAGCTCGTCAACGTCGAGCGGCTTCACCAGCTGCTGCAGCCGCCCCAGCTCGCCAACGTCGAGCGGCTCCACCACCCAGTGCGGCCGCCCCAGCTCGACAACGTCGAGCCGTTTTACCAGCTGCTGCAGCCGCCCCAGCTCGCCAACGTCGAGCGGCTCCACCACCCGCTGCAGCCGGCCCAGCTCGCCAACGTCGAGCAGCACCACCAGCCGATGTGGCTGCCCCAGCTCGACAACGTCGGGCTGCTCCGAATCGAGCTGTCCTAGAGCGCGAGGGCGCGCAGGATCCCCAAGTTATCGCAGACGAACCGGAACGTGTCCCTGAACGAGAGGAAGCCCCCGATCCGCAGATCGATGCAGCTTCTCCAGCTCGTCAACAACGAGCTAACCTGGCTCAGGCAGCACCAGTTCGGCAGAGACGTGCAGTGCCGTTTCATCAGGACAAAGAGTTTGATCGATTCGCCGTAGCTGCTCCGAATCGACAACAATTTGCTGCGCCGATGGATGCTGTTCTAGAGCGTGAAGAAGCGCACGATCAACGGTCTGTGGCGGAGCTTCCAATGTTCGAGCTTGAAGACGTCGGATTTAGCGTTCAAGGTCATACAGCGAATCATAGTAACATAGATCAGGTACCGCGTTTTAATGCGAATTGCGTTGCGAATAATAATAGCGTCGATTCCGAGTTTGAGGTTACTAACGATTGGCGACATCGCGCGCATAGCACGAGCGTAGCTGTAAACAGAAGTAGTTTCCAATCGAGTAAAGATCCCGTGACGAGATTAGCCGATGTACTTAGCGATACGTTCGCGCAATTATCATCATCTTCGTCTCAGAAAGAGAATTCGGTGTTAATAAATAGAATGTCAACGTCGAAAAAATTACCCGTTTTCAAGGGAAATCCATTCGATTGGAAACGCTTCAAGCAAGCGTATGATTTGTCTACACGATTAGGAGAATATTCTGACGAGGAAAACGTGATCCGTTTATTTGATGCTCTGGAGGACGATGCGTTAAAATCAGTACATTCATTATTCATTGCAAAGTGCAGTGCCGATGAGATTATCAAAACGCTTGAAATGAGATTCGGTAATTCGAAATTAATTTTACAAAAACTTGTTCAGGAGATTCGTCAGTTGCCAAACTTATGCGAGAATTGGAATCAATTAGTTGAGTTTGCCACAAGGTTAAAAAACAGTGTGATTGCAATTAAATCGCTGGACAAGGGCAAGGGTTATTTAGACAGCCCCGAATTAGTAGAACATTTAACGGATAAATTACCGAGCTCTCTAATGTCTAATTATCTCAGGTTTGTGAACCTCGAGGATAAGGAAAAAACTGACGTGGAGAAACTCGCCGAGTTTGTTCACCTTGAGGCAACACTCTACATTAAAGCGGGCTTGAATACAGTTGGTTCGAGCGATGCTAATAAAGCGGCAAAAAGAACACGCGCACAATGTAACGAAAATTCGTCCAAACATGTATTGATTACAGACGTTGAAGATTCAATCGATGAAAATGAGCCATTGCCGAAAAAGAAAAGAGAAAATATTCACTGTGTTCATTGTCGTCGAAATAATCACATGTTAGCAAAATGCTTACATTTCGCGAAAATACCCTGTGCTAAGCGCATGCGAATTGTAAGATCGGAACGTTTGTGTTTCGTGTGTTTGCAGGGGGGTCACTTGCGAGATGTGTGTCAGTCAAATCCTTGCCCTAAATGCGGTCAAAAACACCACGAATTATTGCACGAAATCGCTTACACTAAAAGCGACACTGCTGACACGCAGACATCTGTTCAATCAGCATTATGTGCTGACACTCAAAGCGTGAGTGACTCTGCTGATAAGTTATGACTAGGATCGAGTTCGCTTTTGAAAGTTGTCCCTGTCAGAGTACACAATTCAAGCCAATCAATACTGACATATGCATTGCTAGACGATGGAGCGAGTGTTTCTTTGGTTGATTCAAAGGTGGTTACTCGACTCGGCTTAAAGACCAATTTTACAACCGCAACGATTAAAGGGATTGCGGGAAACAAAGCTCTAATAATTTCAAATCGAAAAGTAGATATACGAGTAAAATGCGGATTGACTGAATACTTGCTAAAAGATGTCATCGTTGTAAATAATCTGCCCTTACCTAGGCAAACATTGAGTAAGAGCATTGTTCATTTATGCTTTGAAAACGCGAAAGTAGCTTTGAATTCGTACGACGTAGTGCCTCTCATACTTATTGGACAAGATAATTGCAAGTTGCTTATAACTCGTGAAACGCGTAAAGTCGTTAATGAGGATTTAGTCGCGTCCAGGAGCGTGTTGGGATGGTCCATTCATGGGAAAATAAACAACAATATGATAAATGGTACAGTAAACATTGTAACTCCGTCTATGGGCAATAGCAAAAAGCACGTCATTGACAATCGATCTGCTCGTATGGATTCGGAGCTGCATACTTTAGTAAAGTCGTATTTTGAACTTGATTCTATAGGCATTTCAATTTGCAATAANACATTGTAACTCCGTCTATGGGCAATAGCAAAAAGCACGTCATTGACAATCGATCTGCTCGTATGGATTCGGAGCTGCATACGTTAGTAAAGTCGTATTTTGAACTTGATTCTATAGGCATTTCAATTTGCAATAAAGTAAATCCGAATGAAGCTCGAGCCATAGAAATATTAGAAAACACTAGTCATTTTATAAACGGCACTTGGGAGGTCGGTTTACTGTGGAAAAAAGATAATGTTTCATTTCCGAACGGTAGAGCCAATGCGTTGCGTAGGTTGCACCTTTTGGAGAAGCGCTTAGATCGCGACAATAAGTACGCAGAGCTGTATTATGCCGAAATGAATCGATTATTTGAGTGTGGATATGCTGAGAAAATAGAAGACGCGAATTCGATTCCCAAGAACTGCTGGTACATTCCGCATTTCGGCGTGACTAACGTGAATAAACCAAATAGAGTACGTTTAGTTTTCGACGCCGCGGCCGAGTCAGGATCTACGAGTTTAAATAAATTGTTGCTGTCAGGTCCTGATTTACTAAAAAGTTTGATCGGTGTTCTCATGAGATTTCGGCAATATGCTTACGCTTTGATTTCAGATATTAAGGACATGTTTATGAAAATAAATATTATTCCCGAGGATCGTGATGCGCAAAGATTTTTATGGAGAGGCCGTGACAGGCATAGCGAGCCAGCAGAATATCGTATGAAAGTAGTCTTGTTTGGGGCTAAATCTTCTCCNAATTGTTGCTGTCAGGTCCTGATTTACTAAAAAGTTTGATCGGTGTTCTCATGAGATTTCGGCAATATGCTTACGCTTTGATTTCAGATATTAAGGACATGTTTATGAAAATAAATATTATTCCCGAGGATCGTGATGCGCAAAGATTTTTATGGAGAGGTCGTGACAGGCATAGCGAGCCAGCAGAATATCGTATGAAAGTAGTCTTGTTTGGGGCTAAATCTTCTCCGAGTACCGCATTATTCGTGAAAAATAAAAACGCGTTATCCTTTTCATCTGTTTATCCTATTGCTTCTGAAAAGATTATAAATAATTGTTATATGGATGATTATTTAGACAGCTGTTATTCATTAGACGAGGCTATTGAGCGCGTTGAGCAAGTGAATATTATAAATAATCACGCGGGGTTCGTAATGCATGGCTGGGCGAGTAATCACGCGTCAGTAGTGCGAAATGTTCAATTTGCGGGCAATGATCAACAAGTTCAATTAATTAAATCAGGCTTGATAAACGACAAAGCCGAAAAAGTTTTAGGACTAAGATGGCTAAACTCTTCTGATAATTTAATTTTCAATTTAAACTTTAGTAAAATACCGCAAGTTTTGGTTAACGGCGCAGCAAAACCTACAAAGCGACAATTTTTGGCCATAGTAATGTCTATATTTGATCCATTAGGGTTTTTAATTCCAGTCACAATACAAGCTCGTTTATTAATGCAAGCCATATGGGCAAGTAAAGTTCATTGGGATGACGATATTAAAGAAGATGAATTCAAGGTGTGGAAAGAATGGCTACAAGTTTTAGAGAAAATAAAATCCGTTCGCGTAAATCGTTGCTATCAATTAATGCATTTTCAAGTAAAACAAGCTGAGTTACATGTATTTTGCGATGCGAGCTCCAAGGCGTATAGTGCTGTTGCGTATTGGCGTTTCATTATAGGAAATGATCGCTATCATGCATCATTAATCATAGGTAAAAATAAAGTAGTTCCGATTAAGGGTAACCACACTATTCCGAGACTCGAGCTGCAAGCCGCGTTGATAGCCGTGAGGATCGCGGAGACAATTCAAAACGAACACGAATTTGAAATAACTCGACGCGTATTTTGGTCAGATTCTAAAACGGTATTAAGTTGGATTAAAAAAGATCCCAGTAACTATAACGTCTTTGTAGCGAATAGGATAAACGAGATACGTGAAAAATCTAAAGATTTCGAATGGAGGTGGATCGATTCTCAAAACAATGTCGCGGACGATGCAACGCGATTTGTGCCTTCCGCACTGGAAAATAATAGTAGATGGTTTTTGGGGCCTTCGTTTTTATATAAATCCGAACGGTTTTGGCCAAGTGATAAAACAGAGTTTCAATCTGAATTAGCCGATCAATTAGAATCAAATACAGTATTGTCTCTAGCGAACAGTGATAATCAGCTTATAGATTTTACTCGATTTTCGACATGGATGCGTCTTGTATCGACTGTAGCTCGCGTTTTATATGCAAAAGAGCGTTGGAAACATATATTTACGTCGGCTTCGGAGCGCTTCTTATTAGCAGAAAATTTATGCGTAAAATCAAGCCAAATCATTTCATTCAGTGAGGAAATATACAGCTTAAAAAGAAGTAGCGCCGTCGCGAAAAATAGTCGTATTTTAACTCTTAGTCCGCAGCTCGACGAAACGGGAGTTTTAAGATCTGTGAGCCGAGTACAGAATTTCACGTCTGCTAATTTTCCGTCCCATCCGATTATTTTAGATGCTAAGGAATGGTATTGTCGTTTATTGATTGAGCATTATCATAAAAAGTTTTTTCACGCTAGCCACGAGACTGTCGTAAACGAGCTAAGACAGCAGTTCTGGATTATAGGACTGCGACAAGCGTTACGAAGCATTGTAGCTAACTGTAGTATTTGCCAATTTTTAAGAGGAAAGCCGAACCAACCGCGTATG
>VCDM03000481.1:24010-34587 GCA_012977825.3 Pteromalus puparum
GTCCCGCCACCGCTGGCATGATGTCCGCCCCTCTTCTTCGACTTGCGAGGCTTCGAGTGAGTCTTCTGTAGGTGGTGAGCTGAACGTTTTCGCGCATCCTCATCTTTCGACATGCGTGAAAATTCATTATAATAGCCTTTACCGTAGCCTCTTTGATGTGTAATTCCGTTTTGTTATCCAGGAGTTTTCATCACTCCCGTTCGGTTGTTATTTCCAGAATTGTCTCGGAGGCTGGGTGTTCTTTTAGCATAACCTATCCTGTTCATATTTCGTATTCAGCGGCACTCATCGCGTGGAGCGCTATACTGTGCTGCTGGTGACTTGTGGATGGGTATCCACACAGGGCACGGTCTTGCGCTGTGCACTTTTGGTGTCACTGTCAGGTTCCCTGTACTCTTTTCTTGGTTCGTTCATAGTTCTTGACATCGATCTCGTCCGGTATGTGGGTCCGGACGACCGTCCCCGCCGCTATGGGGGCAGCTGACATGCCCCAAAACTGACTGAAAGCGGGTGCCAGACTGGGTGCATCGATACCAGAATTGAGCGCGGCTGTGCACTAGCGCCATCTCCGCTCTTCATGACCTCCCATTCCGAGCAAAAGGGAGTGCTTCTCGGAGGAGTTCAAAGGCGCACGAACATCACACACTCGGCAAGCCGTTGGACTGGTACGCTAGTACCAGCCGTCCCGTGCTTGCGGTCAGCAGAGAGCAAAAGGAGTTCAGTCACTTCGCGGCGTCACTTCGGTCGCCTCCCATCCAGGATCCCCTTTGGGCAGCTACGGGTCGCACGCGCACCGGCAAACACGGCGCGCTGTGGTCAGAAGCATATTATTTCTGCTTACCCTCCAAGGTTACCTCGGCGGCACTCCCTTCCGCACCAGCCTCAGGGACGCGCGCATCGGTTACGAGGCTCCGCGCGGCGTCTCTTGTCTTGCATTGGCGTTTATGGCTATGCTTCGTCAACGGCGTAACTGCAGCTCGGCTGTACACGCGCACTTCAGCCGAGGAGGAGTGTTGGTACGATACATCTTTCGCGTTTGTAGCGACGAAGTTGTCTAAGCCTTTATCGATTCTTATTCTATATTGTTATACTGACTTCGTCACTTAACACCAGTGTCTAACAAGTGCACAGCCATTATTTTAAGTTTGGTATTAATGCATCCACTCCTCCATGAAGAGGGTATATCATAAGTAATATCCAAAAATTATATTTAAGCACTACTCCAGATAAGTTGTTGCCCACGTATAGTACATAATTTATTAGGTATATTTAATACTAAGATAAACAATTCATTTAATTTAGAAGAAAATAAAATTAAATACAAATTTATTGACAACAATCTATAAAAAATGTGTCACGTAAGATCTCAAGTAGATCTTCAATTAAGGCCGCTAGTTATTCTTATTGTGAATGTTTAAATAAATTTCAAAAGCAGGGCAGAAAACGATTTTGTTTCAGCTCTTGTAATTAATATGGTAAATGAGAGTCTGTTAAATAATAGTTACGCAATTGTAAATGACTCAAAATTGATTTTTCAGTCTGTGCTTAATTATATTTTAATTATAAATAAAAAAAACAACAAATTTTCGTATATCGCGCGAGTAATCGCGGAGAAGTATTTGCAGGGAGGTAGTCGCGTCGGGTACACTCGATGAAATTGACTCGTAAGTCATTTATATATTATTCCTTTTATTTCTGCAGTGGATTGTAGTGTTTATATAAATTTTTATTAGTATTTCGGAATTCAATATTGGCATTTTCTGGAGATTGTACTTTTTGGCTCAGGCTTAGTCCACTTCCTAAGTATTTATCTTATAGTTACGTTTCTACGACAGTGGATGTGTTTACTTCTGATTTTCTGTCATAGTATTGATTAATGTCATTTCTTGTTTATATACCGATTTTCTTTATACTTAACACATAAACTTCTAGATTTCTCTTTATTCGTTCCACTTGTTCGTTTTTCGTATTTAATTTCCTATCGGTTCATGGCCTGGTTTAGATTTTTTTATAAACAGAAAATGATGAATTTTTAATTGCCAATTATTTGGCTATTTTCCACATTGTACAAATGTGCTTCTTTTCTTATTTACACTATTCTAAGATAGCTTTCGTAATATATTTTTTCCTAGGTTTTCCACTTTTATGTCTAGACACCCTTTCTCTCCTCGTTCTGGATAGGATTAAGAAAGAAAGACATAGAGACGAATAACCGTGAGTGTGACAGGAGAAAGTAGTACGAAGCTATCTTAGACTCCTTAAAGAAAAGAAGCATTTGTACAATTTGTGGAAATTTAGTAGCAAATAATAGAGCGCAATTAAAAATTCAATATTTGTCTTATAAAAAAATACTAAACAAGGTCATCAAAGATAGGAAAATTAAATACGAAAAAGAACAAGTGGAACGTAATAAAAATAATCCTAGAAGGTTATGGTTAAGTATCAAAGAAAAACTCGGTATAAAAAAAAAACAAGAAAATGACATTAATGCAATATATGACGAGAATAATCAGAAAGTAACACATCCACGTAGAATAGTTAATATAATGAATAAATACTTTAGGGAAGTAGGAGCTAAGCTGAGCCAAAAAATACAATCTCCAGAAAATCCAATATTGAAATTACCGGAAAATAATAATAAATCAATTTATATAACACCTACAAACACTGCAGAAATAAAAAGAATAATATATAATATGACTTATCGCGTCAATTTATCGATTTGTGACCGACGCGAATACTCCCGCAAATACTCTCGCGATTACTCGCGCGATATACGAAAATTTTGTTGTTTTTTTTTTATTTATAATTAAAATATAATTAAGCATAAGGAAACTGAATAAATAATTTTTGAGTCATTTTAAATTGCGTAACTTTATTAATTTTACAGACTTCTTCATTTACATATTAATTACAAATGTAAGCTGAAACAAAATGTTTTTCTGCCTGCTATTTTGNGCAAACTGGGACCACAACACACGTAAAATGTGTAAAATAAAATTTTTCTTTTTCTTCTTGTAGACAAAAAAAAAATGTCTTTTCCTCTCCTTAAATGAAAATTTTTTACGAGGGTGAATAAACAAAGTATATGCGTCAAAGTAACAAAATGCATTGTACACNAGATCTTACGTGACAATTTTTATAGATGTGTGTGTCAATAATATTTTGTTATTTATTAATTTTTATTTTCTTTCTAAAAAGTTAAATGAAAATTGTTTAATATTATATTAAATATAATTCTAATAAATTATGTAACTAATTATACGTGGGCAACAACTTATCTTGGATAATGTAGCTTTAAATAAATAATTTGGATATTACTTATGAATTACGCCTCCTTCAATGGAGGAGTGGATGGCATTAATACAAAGACATTAAAAGTAATGGCTGTGCACTTGTTAGAACCTTTGNGGGAGGATGTTAAGTGACGAAGTTTCAGATATAACAATATAGAATAAGAATCGTATAAAAAAGGCCTAGAAACTTCGTCGCTTAACAAACGCGAAAGGAATGTACTCGAAACCAAAACAACATCTCCTCCCTCGGCTGAAGTGCGCGTGTACAGCCGACGCTGCAGTTTAGCCGTTGACGATAGCATAGGCCCATAAAGCCTAATGCTAAGACAAAGAGCACGCCGCGCGGGGAGCCTGTAACCCCGTATGCGGCGCGTCCCCTGGGTGGCGGATAGGGGAGTGCTCGCCGAGGTAACCTTGGAGGGTAAAGCAGAAATAAAATATGCTTCGTGGACCAAACAGGCCGCCGTGTTTGCCGTGCGGTGCGACCCGTGAGCTGCCAAAGGGAGATCCTGGATGGGGAGGCGATCCGAAGTTGCGCGCCGAAGTGACCTGAACCATCTTTGGCTTCTGCTGACGGCAAGACGGGAGGCTGGTTACCTAGCTAGTACCAGTCAAACGGCTTGAGCGAGTGTGTNGTCATTTCAAAGTAAATTTAACTTTTGAGTCTATTTTGAATAAATGATTTTGGAAGTGCATTTTTGAGTTTTGAAATATAAGTTATTACCACCACAATATTGAGTCAATAAGGAGAAAACGTTGGAAAGAGATCAATCTACCCCATACATCTTTTCTCTGGTTGGAAGAGAGTACCATCCTAGGTTTTTTTTTATCCATTGGTGTTGGAGTTTGAACGAGAAGGTCGAATTTGGGAGGCTTCCCGAATATCAATAAAGTAAGTTTGTTAAAATAAATGTTTCATTCCATACCATTTAAAGCTAACGAATTCAAGCAGTTTCACCCCGATATTCGGTTTCACTGAGATCACCCGTATGGGCGATTTAGCAGGCACCCGTCTTTACTAAGTTTCGTATTGTTAGTTTGGTGAACTCGCTTTCACCCTAACACTTTGGTTCATATTTTTAATATATGCATAGAAAAATCTGTATGGCCTAAAGCACTCAAAAAAGCAGACATTGAACCAATTTACAAAGCTGAAGATAAATGTGAATTTTCGAATTATAGACCTATATCCTTGATATCAAATTTAGAAAAAATTTTTGAAAAAATAATTTATGACAGCGTATATAATTTCTTAGACAAAACTAAAATATTATCTACACAGCAGTTTGGATTTGTCAGAGGAAAGGTATCCACGGATGCCTTAGAGTATATAACAAATGTGATATATAAAAACATAGATAAAAATAAACCAATTATTGTAACATTTTTGGATCTTGCGAAAGCCTTTGACACAGTGGACCACGACATCTTATTAGATAAACTAGTTTGTTATGGAATTAGGGGAAATTGCTTTGTTTAAAAGTTATCTTAGAGGAAGGCAACATAAAGTAAAATTTAGGAATACGGTTAGCGAATATCGTGATATAATGACTGAAGTCCCACAGGGAACAATTTTAGGACCCCTATTGTTTATAATTTATCTTAATGATATGTTACTAAATATGCAAAATGAAACAATTATTTCATACGCGGACGATACAGCCATTATATCCACAGATAACTCTTGGATCGCAACACAGAATAAGATGAATAGCTATCTTGAGGAAATTTCGGGATGGTTAGCAAGAAATAAACTTACACTAAATATAAGAAAATCTGTTTACATGGCATTTGGAAGTTACTGTAATAGTGTTCCTGACAATATAGACATTAAACTAAACGGAGAAGAATTGAATAGAGTAGAATATTATAAATATCTAGGTATAATTTTCGATTATACTATGAAATGGGATAGGCATATATTATCAATAGTTAAAAAAACAAAATACTTTGTTTTTATATTTTATAAATTAAAAAAAATTATGCCACTCGAGTCTCTGATATCAATATACTATGCCTTTTTTCATAGTCTGTTAAATTACGGTATAATTGCATGGGGTGGTGCCTATCAGAACGTGCTAAATATCGCTCAAAAGCTGCAAAAAAGAATATTATATTTAATTTCCTCTAAATTTCAACCAATCATTCAGTTGGCAGCTTCGAGTTTTTGCACATAATTATTGTACACGTAATTTGTTATTCACTAAAAATGATATCATCAACATTGTACACATTGTTTTTTCAATTGTACACAATATTTATTGTTATAATTAAAAAATACGGTTAATAATTATGCACAATTTAGTTCTGCACGAAACATTAACAGTGCATAAAATTTGTACACAAATGAAAAAAGAATTTCGGTTGATAATTGTGTTTAAATTTATTGTGCACTCAACTTTTTTAAAGGATGAAGAATCGTCCACAAAAAGTTTTGTGGAGAATTTATTGTGCACGTACACTTGATTAACGTTGACGAAAAATTTGTATTTAATAATATTGTGCACGTGAACAAATTTTGTTCATAATTATTCTGCACAAGCTGGCTTTGTGTACAATACTTGTGCACGCTTTTCTATTTTTGTGTACGACCTTGATTTTGTGCGCAATAACATTGTGCACGTATCGCTGTTGTTGCGGGTGATTTTGTGCGCAATAGTTGTGCACGAGTTGATGTTGCTGTGCGAGATTGTGCCGTGCACAATAATTAATAAACACGCGTTGCTACTATTTACTTGATTTTTTCTAGAAAACTTATTTTTCACGAGTTTGAATTGCCAGTGTATAGGTGGATTCATAGATGGCGTTACTTGTATGTAATTTCCGTAGTTTTTAAGAGTACACAGGGCAATTGCCTTACTTGATGCCAATAAAGTTACCTAAACTAAAAAAACATCTGGTGACTAATTGATAAATTATAAGTTGATTTAGAAGTAAATGACCATACATACACATATACGCACATGTACACTTATATACATGCGCATCATATTAAAGATCTTATATAGGAGCTAGATAATATTATCATATTATTATTATATCAATATATTTGTTATGTGCATTTATTTTTATTGCTTGCATAAGTATGTGCAAGTAAGAATTTCCAGGTAGGTACTTTATATTTAATAAATATATATTACTAAATATTAAAAATTTATTAAACAATATTGTTATCATCCATGACATTCTTATCATGGCGAGAACATATATTAAACTTACTATGGGCATCTATTTTTATAATTCAAAATATTTAAAATGAAATATACATGCTTATATGTTTGTATACATATGGGTGATTCCGCCGTAACTTGCCCATTCCGTGTCCAAGGCTGTTGAGCGTTTGTATACGTAGGATAAAAATTCCCCATAGCATTTTCTAATGTATATTTCATAAAAAAAGCAATAGTGGTAGTTTTTATAGATGGTCCCCAATAGTACTGTACCGAGTACTGTACACAAAAGTGAGGCCTATTAAGCGTGTTATTCATTTTTTTATTTTATACTGACCACGATTTGTAATACAAAATAATTAATTATTCATTAATTTTTACTTTAATTATAGACAAACTACGACACTACGAGCAATTAGGGAGTATCGTAGAAACAGGTTTTAATAAAAAATAAATATTAATGAAGCTAGTTGTTGTTTCATTGAAATACAATTTGCCGGTTCTTTGGCGAGATATTATAATCGTTAAATCATACGCCTACAAAGTAGAAGGCTAAAAATTAAAAAATGGAACACACATTTTGTGGTTGAAGGACATATCAAAATATTCCATCTATTCTAAATATTATAGTTTGACGCTTTATTTAATAGATCGGATCGAATCAAATTTTTATGTTTTCCTGTTCCTTCCAGAATTTATTGTCTGAATTGCTTATTTGAGAAGGTTTATCCGTCTACAAGGATATCGGACTAAATTTTATTGGTGTGCAATGTTTATAGCGAGATAGAACAAAATAGTTTGAAATTGCGGTTTACACGTAATTATTTGTTAATCTATATTTAAATGATCTAAAACATACATCCTGGATGTACGATAGCTTAAATCCATGATGCCAGTTTGGAGTATTTTAAAATTTATAAATCAATTGAGAAATATAAAAATATCGCATGCATTGTATATTACTTTTCTTTTTTTTCAAACAATTCAGTGAACGTTAAGAGTATGAAATAACGTTCAAGAGTAATGAAATAAATTCGTGTCATAGTAACAAAATTACGCATTTTAAAAAGCGGATAATTTCTTATATGATCATGAGATAGATAAAGTGTTGTTAATGTCAATGAGAAAATTGTGTATTTAGTTGCGAAAATTGTAGAGTATGCATAATATCAATGTATGAAAATTGCATAGAAAAGGTTTTTGATATTTATCTCTAGTGGAGTTAGTTTTATCAATGAATTAGAAGAAGTAGTATAAAAATTAGTGCTGTTATTCGATCTGTATAGATACAGAGGAAAACGGTAGAAATGATTATAAGGAAAAAAAAATAAAATTCAAAAGTGGATTATATAAATAATATGTTTTAAAAAATCACTCGTGGGTACAATAATCGGTTACGTTCAAAATTAAAACTAGACACTCATAGGAAACAAATTATACTTACTTACTACAGAACACTTTTTAACATTATTGTCAACGAGAAGTTTCTTCGATTAAATAAATACGCGTGTACAATATATACGTTATTCTTTTCAATTTGTTTAATGAAAAGTGAAAAAGTTACTATACCAAGTTTAAAAAGAAATATTATGTCGCGCATTGTACTATATTTTGAGATTTGAGGGGTAACCGCAAACAGTTTAACATAAAACGACGGTATAAAAATGTATTACAACAATAAGAATTGCTCCATAAAATTCTTTGCTTTGCTCAACGTAACTTTAAAAAATTATGGCAGCGCCTGATATGAAAATCCGTTATCCTTAAAAAGTGTTTGACGAATTGGATTACAAAAGTTTCATTTTACTAATTTTACAAACCTTTCACTTGTTGGCTATATACAGCAATATACATATGCTTAACAAGCGGCTGTATTTAAGATTTATTTTGTCAATAACATCGCTGTCCTTTCTCCATTTAACGTTTGTAAGGCTTTTTGGTCCGGCTGCTCTGATGTTTATCGAGTAAAAGCGTTTTTCTCTCATTTCACAAGCAAAAATCTGTACGGAAGCACAAAGTTATGCGATTAAAGTCATTAAATAAAAACGTGCTCAGTATCTATTAGTTGCCACTTGACCCTACAACAAAATGCCCAATGTCTTCCATACAGGACTTTTAATGAATCTTGCGATTATTCATAGTAAGTAATAATATCATGTAGTTGAAATCCAGCAAAGACTCCAAGATGATCAGACTTAAACAGTCTGCATTATCATTCAACAATTATTAACTTCAACAAATGAGTCCGTCAACCTGTTATAAGCCCGCAGTTAATTCTAGGTCGGGTAAAAAAGAGGGATGAGAGATCAATTCGCTCATCAATATTTTGCTGGATACGATGTCCCTCTTTGTCTTTGGATGTCCTGTTTTTTTTTTCAAAGTCTGAATGAGAAAAGTGTATGAAACTATACACGTTAATACTTTTATTTAATAATAATTCAGTGGAAGAAAAAAGATGGAAAAGGTAAAGATATAAATAAAACCGCTGCCAAGTCATTGGCACTTAGCTTCTCCTATTCTGCTAGTGGAAGATAATTACATGGGACAATCAACTGATTCTTTGATTTAAATATTCGCTACTATTCGATACTAAAGGATAGGTTATGTAGACACTTGTAGGGGAGGGGTATCAGGGGACTGGCGGGTTAAGGTGGATATCCAGATAGAGCTCCGTGAACTCCTTGAACAACATGAAAACTCTCAAATATAACTTAAGCTTTAATTATCATTATTATGGTTTAACAAAATAATAATGTTCAGTCCACAGAGTATACAGGGTGAGAGTTTGAAGAATTTGAATTTAAAATCTTTTAAACTAAAAGGTTTCATAAACTACAAAAAGAACCTAGCCGAATCAGTGATCAAAAGATCAATCTTTTCCTAAATTTCAACTCAATTTAAACCTTTTTACTCCCGTAATCGTTACAACATAAAAAAAACCATTTTTTTTAGTTTTTGATTTTCATCTCAAAAACTAGTCGCCACAATTGCTTAAAATTTTTACAACTAGTAGATATTGTTGTTTTTTATTTGTCATTGATTTTTTCAAACATTAAATATTTTATTTTTTTGAGTTTATTTTATGTTTATTCGAAAAATTACCTTTTATTATCATAAAAATGAACAGATCGTCAATCTAGAAAATCTTGCGCGGAAAAAGTAGACAAATTTATGTTTCTTTGATACACTATTGTTGTTGATATATTGTATAAATCAATATCATTATAAAAAAGTAAAAATAATTTTTTCAAATCATTATAAAAAAAGCAAAAATATTTGTTCAAGAATAGTATGATTCATCGAAAGACGGACAATCTTTTACGGTACTCGATATTAATACAGTATGACGAGTTATAATATTTTGTTACAACGCTACCCATTTATCTTACCTCTAAACGTATATTCTTCGCACTCTTTTAAGTTCTTTTATATTTTCTTAACCGTCTTTAGAGTCACTTCACCTCAGAGTAGTCGATTCCGGCGTGTATGAAATTGCGTCAGCCAATCGTTCTGATTTCGTAACCTTTATCAATAATGAAGAGGTGTTGGCGGCGTAACCACTCAATGACCGCTAAAATCACCGTTAACAGCACTACGGCAGACTTCTTTCGGTATATTTCGATACTTGGTACCTTTGAAGAACTGGATTTCAATGACCACATCCATGTTTCGTAAAGCGTATAATATATGGACAAGCGTAAGCAAACAGAGAGAGATGACTGCGGGAGAAGGGTCGCTTACTCATGTTATATATGTGTGCAGTAGTAGAGAGAAGCGACATCTGTGATTTAACTGCTGAAATCGACAATGACTTGGCGTGAAGCATCGATTTCCAAAATATTGTCATACTCTGAATATATAATACAATTTACTGTTTCTGTTAGAGCATCGGCGAAACGTACTTCTAATCTAACACTACCGTGCTTGATCAAGTTCCAATGACTGCAGTCATTAGCAGATAAATCTGGAGTTAAATCGAAGGCAAATAGACAGTAACCATGTGGATATGATTCGCGCGTTATTTGATTATCCTCGTTAAGAAAGTGTATTCCTGTACCAGAAAATAGTGTGTGATACGCATCCACATATAGATTTTTTGCTCTAAAGTCCG
>VCDM03000482.1:0-11897 GCA_012977825.3 Pteromalus puparum
GGATCCTGCGCACTATTGCACGACGCCTGGCTTAACTTGGGATGCCATGCTAAAGTACACCGGTGTCAAACTTGAACTCTTAACAGACGTGGACATGTTGATGTTTATCGAGAGAGGTATCAGAGGTGGAGTTAGTCAATGCGCCAACCGTTATGCCAAGGCAAACAACAAGTACATGCATAGTGAGTACAATCCCAACGAAAAGGATAAATACCTCATTTATTATGACGCCAATAATCTTTATGGATGGGCGATGACACAGTATTTACCTGAAGGAGTGTTTGTTTGGGTTCAAAATCTCGACATACCCAACTTTTTCGACATACCGGACGATCACTTCTTTGGTTATATTCTAGAAGTCGATCTAGAATATCCGGATGAGATTCACGATGATCACAAGGATCTCCCGCTCTGTCCTCAGCATATGGAACCTCCTACTTCCAAACAGAAGAAACTGTTAACAACTTTATACAACAAAGAACGATACGTGATACACTACAGAGCTCTCAAGCAGGCTCTCAAGCATGGACTAATTCTGAAGAAAATTCATAGAGCTCTCTGCTTCAAACAGAGTTCGTGGCTAAAGTCTTATGTGGACTTGAATGCCGAGAAGCGAAAACAAGCTAAAAATGAATTTGAGAAGCTGTTTTTCAAACTCTTGATAAATGCCGTCTACGGTAAGACGATGGAAAATGAAAGAAAACGCGTAGACGTTAAGCTTGTGAATAAATGGAATGGACGCTATGGAGCTGAAGCATTGATTGCAAAACCCAATTTCCATAGTCGATCGATCTTCGACGAGAATCTCGTAGCTGTACAACTCGCTCGAACAGAAATAGTAATAAGAAAACCGATCTATGTCGGACTGTCTGTGCTCGATATTTCCAAGACTCTCATTTATGATTTCCATTACTCGTACATGAGAGAACGCGCCGGTGACAAGTGCAAACTGTTGTATACTGACACGGACAGCCTTATCTATGAAATTCAAGGTATTGACGTCTATGAAATCATGAAGAGGGACATCGATAAGTTTGATACATCAGACTATTCAGATGACAACGAGTTTGGGATGCCTCGACGAAACAAGAAAGTCATCGGTCTGATGAAGGATGAATGCAACGGCTTTATAATGACGGAATTTATTGGACTCCGAAGTAAAATGTATGCTATTTTAATTCAAAACAAGGAGCCAATAAAGAAAGTTAAAGGGGTAAAGTTAGGCGTGGTCAAGAAAAGCATCACCTTCGATGACTATCGAGAATGTCTTTTCAACGAGAAAATAGTGAGTCGCGAACAAAATAATATTCGTTCCAGACTGCACGTGGTTCGCACGGAAAAAGAGAAGAAAGTCGCTCTCAGTCCGTACGACGACAAGCGATATCTTGTCCCGACCAGCACAGACACGCTTCCTTGGGGTCACTGGAGCATTCTGGATGACGAACAGTTGATACAAGTTCTGGAAGAAGTGGAGGAGGGAGAACCTGTCGAGGTGGTGGGGAACGGCCCAGATAAGGAGCGCAAGCAGAGAGCTGGACACATTCGCTCACTCGACGAGTCAGAGAACAGAGAGCCTCAGAATAAGAGACCAAAACTCTGCTGATCAAGCCAACAACGAACGACTTATTGAGGTAAATATTCTTGATTTCTATAATATACATATATCTGAAAGATAGTTTTCTCTATGAAGATCTTCTATTTCAGAATGGATTTCCAAAAGCTCAATCAAGTATGTAACAATACTTTCCTCCCAAGGAAAAAAATGTCCGATTTGGAGAGGGAAAGGACATACATGGTGACGCAGATCAAATCAGCCAGCACGAGGTTCGGCTTGAGATTTGTTGTGACCCTCAACGAGGAATTTCAAGTATTCTTACCGGATCGAGTATCAAAAGTTCTGGAGAAAAACGACAGCTTGTTGGAAGAGATGAGGGAGAAAGCTAACAAATACGCTTTAGGATTGATCTACAATGGAGATAACAAATTCGAATTTTGTGATGTTTAATGTAAATAAGTTGTAAATAAGTTTGTATATTTTTAATTCATGTATTTATTAAATAAAAAATAAAAAAAAAAAAAAAAAGAGAAAGTTCACGGAGAGGAAAACGAGTCATTTGGGAGTCCTATACAATGGATTCTCATCCATTGTCTAAGACTCACAAATGATGATGAAAACTGTTGGATGTTCTTCACGGGTGGGGGCGCAGGTGGGGGCCCACACCACTTTCTCTTTATTATTTTTAATTATCAGACATATATCGCTTACATCTCTGATTTATTTATCCACGAGTTGTGGGAATCATCGAAACCCAACCATTTAACATAGATTTGATTACCGCGTCTCTTGATAACTTTTTCCACGAGATAGATGTCTGGATGCTTCACTTTCGAGAGTTCCTGCTCGTAGAAAGAACCAGTGACCGGCTGATTCTTGTAATCCTTCAAATGATAAGTTATCGGCTTCGTCTTGGATACTTTGGCAATGGTGAAGATCTCTGTCGACCAGTTGGGAGTGTATCCTTTCTCGAAGGCTTGTTTAATCTTGCTCACACGTACTTTATCATGGAGTTTGAACTTTGGCTTCTTCTTCACAGGTCTACATTTGCTCGAGGAGAATCGTTTGAGAATTTGAGATTCGTTTACAACAGTAACATCCTTAGGTTTCACTCCAATAGTTCGGTGTTTCGTATCGTTGTACTCTTCGATTAAAGCAGGTAGTATGTCTAACCACTTGTAGTTTCCACGAAGACTGAATTTTATCCACATTTTGTTCTTCAACGTGCGATTGAAACGTTCGCAAATAGATGCTTTGAGGTTGCTGTACGTGGAGTAAAGGTTGATCTTGTACTGTTTCATGAGACCTTCGAAATTCGAATTATAAAATTCCTGCCTCGGTCCGTTTGCAAATTTTTTGGTCCTCGACGCAGTACGGACTTCATTGCTGCAGTGACATCTGCCAGTTTTCTGCTTGATCGGTATAGCCCACGCGTACTTTGAAAACGTATCGATGATCGTGAGCATGTACTTGTAGCCTTTATTCTCACGAGCATAAGGTTGCATCTCGACCAAGTCAGCCTGCCACGTCTCATCGAGTCCTCGCACATCGAATTTTCGACGTGGATAGTTTCGACGAGCAGGCTTATGAAGCTCCTCCACTACTTCCCTCTTGTGTTCCATGTATGTTTACTAACTGGAGTTCGATGAGTGAATGTTTTGAGATATGGTCTGTATGATTTCTTTTATAGTCCTAATCTCGTTATCTATACTTCTCAGTTTAACATCTATTTCGTCTCGGTGAGCCTCGATGATTTCATCCAAATTATTTTGCTCAGTTCTCAATCGGGCTGTGACATCGAGCACTCTATCGATTTCCACTCTAACAATGCGTTGCAGAGTATCGAGATTAACCGCTTCATTCAGTTGATGCGGAGATGCGAGGTTACAGAGTCGCTTGTTCTCCAAGTCGTACTGACCATCGGCTGTGATTTTAAAGCCGATGCCAGGAGGACCGCGACCACCATTTCGCTTTTTGAGAACACGTCGACGCTCATGATTGAAATGAATAGAACGCTCGCATGCAGCTCAATATATATAGCCAGCCTCGTGGAGTTCCTCGATGATCGAATGAATCTCATTGGTGTGACTGGGATTACCAGCTGATTGCTCGGCCATCAATAGGCGGAGTCTATCAACGAGTTCATTTGGATCATCCCAATAGACGTAATCCATTCTTGTGTCTCGTCTTGCGATTTTGTATGGAGGAAGTCGCTGCTGCTGCTGCTGTCGTAATAGTCCGCCTGATTTCGATTTTCGCTTTTTTAAATCATTCGTCGTCGTCGTCGTCGTCGTCGTCGTCGTCGTCGTCGTGAAAAGGGGGGCAATGAATTCACTGTACTTTTTGCTATTGTGCACACGAATAGATTCATCGGGTTTGAATTGCTTTTTGTGTGCGCTAGACACTTCAAGAATCTCTCTATAATTCTTCAAGTCATCGCTAGTAATCACTACTCTATTGGGATATTTAGATATAAGTAAGTCCAATAATCCTGCAGTTTTTGCATAGCTTTTGTCATTCACTTTAACATGATGATCTTCGAAAAGTATCGGAGAATTTCCAATCATGTATGCTCCTTTCTCCTTGCGCACACCATAAATTTTATCCAAATTCTTGCTATATCTTGGATCAAGCAGTTTATCATCATTTTGATTAGCTTCTTTATCCACTCTATTTTTTGTGCGATCAACTTCTTCTTCTTCATCAGCTGTTTCAAACGATGTGTCAGCTTCTTTATAAATCTGTGTTGTATCATTCTCGTTATCGTCGTCAAATTTGTAGGTATCATCGGCAGTATTATTTGACGAAACACTTTTTTCATCATCATCATCATCATCATTATTATCAAATGACTCAGAATGATACTTTTTAATCGCTGGCGATGACTTTAGTGCATGCTTATTCTTTTTAGTTGCTTCGGTAACGAGTACTTGAAGAGGATCGACGATCGGTTTAAAAGTCTCTCCCACGGCTTTCTCAAAGTTTTCTTTTCCAAATTTCAGCAAATTGTACTTGCGTTTGACAGCGTTTCGTGCTTTGACGAGTTGATGAAGAACGTTCTTCTTTCGCCGTAAGTCGGACATGTTAACACTTCAAAGGTTAGCGACAGACTGATAAAGTCTCGCTATAAGCTCGCTATATTTATAGCAAACACGTCGAAGCCCTTTCTGTATCGACCATCATTGATTGGACTGTCTTTGTCGATCATCAAGAATCCATGCTTATCTTCCATCCAGCATTTCGAACACAAATCTTTGAAGTGCGCGTAAGTCATATCGGGATTTACATGATCGTCGTACAGATGTCGCAGATTGACATCATCTTGACGGAAGACAACGAGTAAATTGACGTTATCCCTCACGAGATGTTTGGGTACGTGCGCGTACGACTGACATAGATAGAAGCAATCGACATTCTTGTGTCTTCCCATGCAGAAATATGCTCTGATACTGTTTTGCTTCTCACAGGCCACATCGTCGAATATCATGATGGAATTGGGTAGTGCATTCTCGGGAGCTACAACATCGTCGTGCTCGCTAAAAGCAAAATACCGTATCCCCGCCAGTGGTTTCAAGAGTTCTTTCAGGAATCGGTATTTCGACTGATCCAGTGACTTTGAATAGACGTAGACGTTTTCGAATCTGAGCCCATTAGGATGCGTTATGAGTGCGAGCAGACTGTTTGTTTTACCACAATTCGATGGACCACAAAACACTGCTCGAATGCTGTCTGGAAGCAGTTGTCCGTGACGCTTAACCCCTTTCTTCTTCTCCTCCACGATCGTGTCAAAGTTGGCAATCGGGAGTTTAACGGAGTGCGCCTTGAAATTCATGTGCGTGCATGTGTTCACCACGAGAGCTCGTTTACGACTGAACGCGAGAGTATAAATAGCGCGCGCTTATATAGATCTCGTCTCAGTCGTAATCGAACCTTCGAGGTGTGATGATCGTACATAGACGCTCTCATCGTCGCAATCGTCATCGTGGTCACGGTATAGTCAACACTCTGATCAACAAACTCCCGTTCGAACTTCATTTACCGGGATATCAGTACTGTGGACCAGGTACTAAATTAACCAAACGCTTAGCTCGCGGTGATCCAGGAATCAATCCTCTCGATCGAGCCTGCAAAGAGCACGACATAGCCTACTCGCAGAATCGCGAAAACATCGAGGCTAGACACGCAGCGGACAAAGTCTTAGCCGATCGAGCTTGGCATAGAGTCATAGCGAAAGACGCGGGAATCGGTGAAAAAGCCGCAGCTTACTCTATCGCTAACATCATGAAGTTAAAGTCAAAAGTCGGAATGGGTGCAGTGAGAAGAAAGACTTCCAAGAAAAAAGAATCAACGAGGCTGAACCGTATCGTCAAGGCGGCTTCCAAGTCCATGGTTTCCGGGAAAAATTCCCGCAAAGCCATTCTTTCGGCCTTGAAAGGTGCTCGCGAGGCTGTCAAGAAGGCTGGTGGTAAGCGCAGTATTATTGTGCCACGTGTCTTGCCCGTACCATCGAAAGTGGGCGGGTTCCTACCGCTCCTTGTACCTATTTTCGCTGGTTTGAGCGCAGCTGGTGCCATGGCCGGAGGTGCTGCGGGAATAGCGAAAGCAGTGAATGACGCCAACGCTGCTAAGTTGCAGTTGGAGGAGAGCCGCCGCCACAACAAAAAGATGGAGGATATCGGCCTCGGCAAAGGATTGTTCTTGAAACCTTACAAAACGGGACTTGGTCTTCGTCTCAAGCCTTACCATCGAGGTAGTGGATTGAGTAAAAAGAAAAAAAAAAAGATCCTCGAAGTGAGCAGGTTACCACGCAGAGCACTCACCGATGCCGATATCTGCAAGTACGCTAAACTACTGAAAATTCCCAACTTTCGAGGTGTATTCATGAGAAATGCATTGCCTGCTAGTGGTCCACGTCGCAACGAATCAGCTGTAGTAAACCTCGACGACGCGGATGGTCCAGGAACTCACTGGGTAGCATATCGCAAACGAGGTAGCGACGTTGTGTATTTCGATAGTTTCGGTGATCTTCAGCCTCCTTTGGATCTACTACTGTACTTGGGTGTCGATGAGGTGAAGTATAACCACGAGAGATATCAAGACTACAATACCTTCAACTGCGGTCATCTCTGTCTCAAATTTCTAGCCAACAGACTTCAGCCAGAAGCTCCAATGCATATATAAGGAGTGAACGTGCGAGCATTAATTCATTACACAACGAACTGTCATGGAGAGTGAGTCTCTCACATTAAGTCTGTCAGGCACATCTTCCGTACTAGAAGCTCAGTTCTTTCCTCCGATCGAGCTCTCACCACATAAAAACTACGTTCTCGGCTTAGTCGAACTCTTAACCTTCAATTCTATACCCAACATCGACATAGACGCTAATAAGTTGTACGTCGGTAGGGAAGTTGTCGTTTTACCAACAGGCAGTTACGAGATCGAGGATATAGCTACTTATCTGCAAGAATCACTCGCGCAGAAAGGTATTTCATTCAGTCTGAAGCCCAACAATAATACACTTCGCAGTATCATTGAGTGCAGTCACGATATCGATTTTCGGCCGCGAGACTCAATCGGTCCAGTGCTCGGTTTCACTCAGAGACTGCTCCCAGCAAATGTGACTCACAGTTCAGACCTGCCCGTTGCCATTCTCAAGATAAACGCTCTTCGAGTGGAGTGCAACGTGACAACTGGAGCCTACATAAACGGTCGCCTGGTTCACACCATACACGAGTTCTTTCCCGCAGTACCACCAGGATATAAGATCATCGAAGTGCCGTCACAGGTCATTTACCTTCCGATCACGGTCCGAAGCATTAGTCATCTGCAATTGCGCATAGTCGATCAAGACGGAAATTTGGTTAATTTTCGCGGAGAAATAATCACGGTCAGATTACATCTCAAACAAGTGTAAAAAAAAAAAAAAAAATGGGAATCGTTTACAACGTCAAAGTCGGTCGAGGCTATATAAGGCGAGCGAGATGTCGTCCACCCATCAGTCTTCAACGGACTTCCAAAGCGTTAACACGACAGAACATTCAGTTTTTAAGAGGTCTAAATTTAAGAGTAGTCAACGCCCGTGGTGGTGGAAAGTAACTTGTACATTTTTCTGCTGTATATCAAAAAAGATCATGGAAGACGTTCTAAGCATACAGTCTCCTGTCACGTTCGATGAGTCCCTTGCTCATTACGAACTGCATCCTCATCAGCCATACACCGCTTCGTCCTTCAACAACAGTGACGAGATTCGCATCGCTATTCAACATCAGGACTTGTACGTTCTGCCTTCACGCAGTATGATACATATCTGCGGTAGACTAACGAAGTCTGATGGAAGTGCAGTGGCCCACACGACTCTGGTAAACAACGCCTTCTGCCACATATTCGAGGAAATTCGCTACGAAATCAATGCTGTGGAAATCGATAAATGTAAGAACGTCGGCTTGACAACTATCATGAAGGGATGGCTGTCGCTCAATCCGAGCCAGAGTGTGCTCGTGGAAAACGCGGGCTGGCTCGATGTTGCAGAGACGCGACGTTTGACCAACGAACAAGGCTACTTTGACGTCGCCATCCCGCTGAGTATGATTCTCGGATTTGCCGAAGACTATCGGAAAATCGTATTAAACGTCAAGCACGAACTCATACTCACCAGATCGAGAAACGATTTAAATGCGGTTGTTCAAACAGGTCAACGAAATGCGGCGAATGACGCAACAATTTATGAAAAGTTCAAGATAGAACTGACGAGAATCGAGTGGTTGATGCCGTACGTTGTAGCATCCAACGTCTACAAAATTCGTCTGTTAAATTACATAGAGAAGAACAGATCCATCAGCATGAGTTTTAGAAGTTGGGAGCTGTACGAGTATCCGGTACTGCCGAGCTCGACGAGACACGTCTGGACAGTCAAGACGTCGAATCAGCTGGAAAAGCCACGATTCGTCGTGTTGGGCTTTCAAACGAATCGAAAGAATTTGAATACGGCCAATGCCAGTCGTTTCGACCACTGCAATCTGAGCAACGTGAAACTGTTTCTCAATTCGCAGTACTATCCGTACGGTAATCTCAATCTCAACATCGATCGTCAACAGTACGCAGTTTTGTACGACATGTACGCGAATTTCCAGTCTGCATACTACGACAAAAATGCTGAACCTATACTGAGAAAGGAGGATTTCATCACTAACGTTCCTCTCTTCGTCATCGATTGCTCCAAACAGAGCGAGGCATTGAAGAATGCTCCCGTAGACGTGCGTTTGGAGTTTGAATCGCGAGATAATTTTCCCGCCAACACCGCAGCCTACTGTCTAATCCTGCACGACCGCATAGTACAGTACAATCCTGTCAGCGGTGATGTGAAAAAACTTGTTTAGGGTGGTGGTGGTGGTGGTGGGGATGGGAGTCAGTATAAAAGCGCCAACCCTAGGTCAGCGAAATCATTTCTCATCGAGATGGAGTACGCAGTGGACATGCAAGGATACAAGCAGTCGGGCAACGACTTCATCCTCAAGGAGTTGGCCATAGTACCGCTCAAGCAGGACAGCGAACCTCTGGTGCTACTCTTCAAGGAACCCTTTCCTTGGAGACGTCTCAACGACAAGTACAAGAGAGAAAACACTTGGCTGTATCGCTACTATCACGGGATACCCTGGAGCTCCGGCGTACATCCGTACACCGACATTGGCAAGATTCTTCGAGAAGCATTGCAGGACGCTACTCGAGTTATCGTGATGGGCTCGTTGAAGAAAAGATGGCTTGAACGTTTCAAATTCAACGTTCACGACATTGCTGAGATAGGCTATCCACCTCTGGATAAGCTAAAAGTGCTGACCATCTGTACACATCACGACGGCACATCTTCTCAGATCAACTGCGCTCATCACAACGTGAAACTTTTGAAAAAATTCTACGAAGACACGTACAGCTGTGAGCTAGATGATAAAAAAAATCAAGCGACTACTCAATGATATGGGAATAGTAACTCGTAGGCAAAAAGTGGAGAGGTATGAGTGCACATGGATGTACCTCACAGGTTAGGGCGAAGGTTGGGGCTCTAACCCTCTCTTCAGAGAGAGAGAGAGTATAAATAGCCTGCGAGTGATACGTTTCTCATCATTTGAACTTCAAACGTCAACAAAGATGGGTCAAAATACCAGTACTGTTGATTACAAACCTCTTCCTGCTTGTAAAAATGAGGAAAAGAAAAAAGAAACGCCGCAGTGGAAAACGTATTCCGAGAAATATTCGTCGAATACGAAATCCTTTCCCGAACGCGATAAGTACGGGAGGCTTGATGATAAAAAAAATCGTTAATTGTATACTCTAATAGTGCTCCAGAAGTCTGGGAGGATTCAAGCACATCGGGGGAGGCGTTGGGTTAAATCTCTAACCCGCAGTTCTGGGCCTTGGTGCACGCCAGAAGCCTGGGGGGATTCAAGCGCATCGGGGGAGGGGTTGGGTTAAATTTCTAACCCACAGTTCTGGGCCTTGGTGCACGCCAGAAGCCTGGGGGGATTCAAGCGCATCGGGGGAGGGGTTGGGTTAAATTTCTAACCCACAGTTCTGGGCCTTGGTGCACGCCAGAAGCCTGGGGGGATTCAAGCGCATCGGGGGAGGGGTTGGGTTAAATTTCTAACCCACAGTTCTGGGCCTTGGTGCACGCCAGAAGCCTGGGGGGATTCAAGCGCATCGGGGGAGGGGTTGGGTTAAATTTCTAACCCACAGTTCTGGGCCTTGGTGCACGCCAGAAGCCTGGGGGGATTCAAGCGCATCGGGGGAGGGGTTGGGTTAAATTTCTAACCCACAGTTCTGGGCCTTGGTGCACGCCAGAAGCCTGGGGGGATTCAAGCGCATCGGGGGAGGGGTTGGGTTAAATTTCTAACCCACAGTTCTGGACCATGGTGTGCCAGAAGCCTGGGAGGATTCAAGCACAAATGTGCTTGAATCCTCCTAGCTTACCTACTAATAATATACACAGCGCCTCGAAAGCTTACTGTGTTAAATACTACAGTAATCGCATGTATATATTAACTCTTTCTGAAATTGTATGATCGGTGCCGTTGACAATCTATAAAACATACATAGCGCCTCGAAAGCCTACTATGTTTCATATATAGTTGTACATTTTAGATGCCAGTTTTAAAAGATTAAAGATACACACAGCGCCTCGAAAGCTTACTGCGTAATATAATGAAATATAGTTTACTGAAGGCTGGACGTAATGAGATAACCACATATTTCAACGGGTCATAACTGCATTACGACTTAGCTGTATCAGTAATAGTTAACATATAACTTTTATTGACTTTCAAACCCTAGTGGGATAACCAAGCAATGATACTGGTCATGACCGCACTAAGTCATCGATGAAAGCACTAGTATCAAAACCGAGCAGTAAAAGTATCTTTCACTATCTTTTTTCTTTTATTACATTATTATATTTATTTTAAATATTTAATATATATATATATATATATATATATGCACGATTGAACTCTGTAATAACATCGAATCATAATGCTATTACCTTTTTTGGTACGCTTTCTGTCGTCTTTTGTTGTTAGGACGTGGCTTTCGGATTCTCTTCTTTGGTCCTGCAGATTTTTTCTTCAGAAGGTTATTACTTTCAGTTGCATTTTGCTTCTTGACTTCCATTGATTCCTCCTTTTTTCCCGTGTCACCTTTCATTATTGCATTCGTGAAGCTTGTCTCGAAGGAGTTATCGTCATCAGATTCTTCAAGAATCGACGAAAAGTCAGAGTATGCAACTGCAGCAATCGACGGATTGTAGCTACCGGATGTCTCATTTGAAAATCCAGAATCTTGTGTAATATTCGAATCATCGATAATCTCCTCACTGCTTGCATTCGAAGGGACGTAGTCACCATTGGTGGATTCACATGTATCTGAAATAAAAAAAATTTAATACTCTAATATTTAATCTCTTAAAAAAATTGTTTCGTACCATCTGGATTTTTTTTAGACTCAGAATATTCAGTTGCCATGGTAACATCAATGGGTTCATCTAAGTAGTCGTCATCTTCTTCTTGTGATTGTACGTCTGAAATAATCATTAAGATATTATCAGCAAGAATAATTATTTGTAACAAATGACATTTATGAAGATGGCGATTCACACGAATCTGAAATAAAAAATTGAAATACTTGTATGTTTAAAAAAATAAAATTTTTCATATCATCTGGATTTTCTGCAGACTCAGAATATTCAGTTGCCCTGGTAACATCAATGGGTTCATCTAAGTAGTCTTCATCTTTTTCTTGTGATTGTGCGTCTGAAATAATCATTAAGATATTAACAGCAAGAATAATTATTTGTAAC
>VCDM03000483.1:0-13836 GCA_012977825.3 Pteromalus puparum
ATTAAAAGTTGTTTTAACAGATCAACAAGTAATAATTGCGTCTATTTTTGCTCACTATTAATTTCTGTATTTGTTGGTTTTGCTGGTGATTATTTATTGGATTATTTTAAATTATTAAGTATAAATTATTAAATCGATATTTTATAATTAATACTTTTATATTATCTCTTACTTTATTAAGTTTCTGTTTGGCCGATGTTACGTTTTTCTCAGTTATCCGATATAAGAAATTCAGCTAATCGTTATAGATATGTTCTGTGCAGTTACGTAAAGAGTGTAGTTACGGCGCTGTTTCATACAGACCTATTACATTCTATCGACATACACAGTATGACCATACCTTTCACATGTGATCTCCGCCTGTGCCCTGTCATATTGACATTGTTTTTTTTGATTAAGTTACGTTTTATTTGCGTAAATAATGTCTTGCTTTGATTATATGGTTTGTATATTTGTATCGACGCTTTTTATGATATGTATAATTGTTTGTTCCTCTCATAATGAAGGCCTTGAAGAGGTCCCTCCATAGGACAAACGTCGCCAACTTGTTTAAAGCGTGAATGATGAGTGTTTTTTAATCTCCGAGAGGGTTGTCTTCCCACTATTGTTTTTTACTTGTTTGAAGTTTTTTCTTCATTTACAGACACCACCTCGTGTATAGCAGTCCCGCCGCATACATTATTTGTTACACTCTATAGTATTACTATCCTAATCCTCGTCTTCCCACATTTACATCATCATGCTTTAGATTCATTTTAACCTAATACCTGGCCGCAATTTATTTTTTCACCATTTCATGTTTTGTCTAAAACCCTTTTCTTTTTTTACTAATATCTTTAAAGCTTCCGTCCGGCTCTTTCGTACGCGATATGCTAAATTTAAGGCCGCGAGCAAAACATTCTATTGTACTTCCAGGCCCGTATTTCTTCCAACATCATTTTCGCTCCGCTGTCCCCCCACAATACGGCCCTGTAAGGTGGTTCATAATGACCAGCCGTCTGTCCGATTTTAGGTTTTATATATACAGAGTCCGTATCATAGTATAACACGCCCTATCCAATTTAATTAAATAATCTAAGATCGTTATAGACGGGCCTGCGCTGTTCAGTGTACGCAGCGGATGACGACATTAGTAATTAGCCGGAGTTGGATTCCATCTCCTCTCTATACCTTCCATGTATGATACATAACCATATCATTGCAGGCAGAAAATTTTCCGATAACTATGTCAGGATTTCGTAACAAAGTTTTACATTTCTTTTTCGCGATCGAGTTATATGTTGTTTGCGCGTAGATCCTCTTTGCCCGCGAACTTGCTCCCATAGGCGTATTTAGACACATTTGCTAGCGAGCGTAAACCAGAGTTTTTGCCTAATTTTATCGTAATATTCTATTTTATACCCTTTGCACGCCTTCGTAACTTCTCAATTATGCGACTTTCGCGTTCGTTACACACTACAGAAAGCCCAACTCTCCCCTCGTTTAATTTTTAAAAAGTTTTCAATATTAGCGGCGTATATAAACCGTCTCTCGGTACGTGTTGACGGATGTTTGAACCTCGTATCCAATAACACAATCGCCCTGACGTGATACCGATTCTAATGCCTTCTGTTATTTCTAGCGCGACCCGATGTCCCCGACCAAAATACGATCTTTCTCTGTTATTGTGGATCGCAGTCGATCCTCGATTTCATCGTTTCGCAGCCGGACCGACACATGGGAAAGAGTCGATTGTGCCATTTTAAACATGGCATACCGGATGAAATAATTGCGCGGCGGAAGATCTCACACTGCACAGACCCTTCGACGTTTTTTTCGCCTAAAAGTCAAAATTAGGTCGACGAACCTACGGACGAACTATTCCGACATAAATTTTCCCGGTGACGATCGGAAAACACCCTTTTACAAATATAAGGATTATAGCGAACACATCGCAGATATCTACTCTGATCGCCAGCTCTGGCTCTGGTAGAGTTACAACGTTCCGGTGCGACCCCCGAAAAGAGACTCGCGCGCTTCAAAAGTACATTCTGTGGTGTGCTAACGGATGCTGACTAATAAGTTGGGTTTTAAACGCCGTCATTTACCACGATAATTTTTTCTCGAACTCCACTTCCCAGGAGCTTAATTAACCTCGAACCGTACATTTTATTCTTTTCGCCACTTCATTGTGTTTTATACCCGCTGTCCAAAATGTCCGTTTTACGGCAGAAGACAGTTGCGATCTTTTAAATAACATACGCGGAAGCCATGCCAATAACAGCCGTGAAACTGATAAACCCTGCCTTCTGCCTCCACCGTCGCCTAAAGAAACCGTTCAACAGAGGCCCTTCGATCCTAAACGATGTTCGTGAAGCTCTTACGGCGCTGCCACAGTGTATTATTCGCGGCCTATTGCCCCGCTCTACCACAAACCCACTCTATATATTTCTGCAGAGGATTCCGCACGAAATACCCCTGTGTCGGTATAGACCCATTGATCTTCTTTTTAAAAATATTATTTTTCTCTTTTTTTCTCGAAATAGCCGAGAACACGCGCGGCAGAAGTCACACTCTCTGCAATGGATCGACATTTGCGACATCTATAAAATTTGGCCTATAAACGCATAGCGCGTTCTCGCAAGACTGTAACATTCGTGCTGACAATACCCTCTCAACTTCTTTATTCACATATCGAATTACAGACATCAGCATATTGTCGCGTACCAGTTATAAAAGTCGGCGCGTTCCTGAAAGTTCATACTGTCTGGAGGATATCATTTCTGCGCGGATTATGGCCCTCTGTATTCGGCCGTTTGCTGTCGTGTTGAACGTGAGGAAAATATCCTTTTTTAACGTCTGTGTCAAAGCGTGACAAACGTTATTGGCAAGAGACAGTTTAGCCGGTTATATATTTAAAGATATCCAATCAAACAACGTTATCCCAACTTTTAATTTTTTTGATCGCTTACTCGACGCTTTAAAAATTCTTACTGCTCGTTCACCCGTTTATCCAATCTAACTATTTAAAATATAAGTTGAGCGTTTCAAAGCTTTAGGCATGTTGCCCCGCTTACAATAAATTGGAAAAACCCTTTGTCATTTTTTCGGACAAGAATTTAAAAAATTACCCCACACTCCATTAGCCTTAAATATGTTTCTCGGTCCATAAAGGCAATGCTTTACGTTTTAACGTTGCTAACAGGCAGCCAACTAGGCTGTGCAACACACAATTACCGGATCATAATATTAAGCGAGGCTCTCATTCCCAGTAATTGTTCTCTTCCCGAGTTCTCCAAAATCGTAAAAATACGAAACAGGTTTCCGGTGACCTCTTTGTTTTGATTTAGCGGGTACACGGCGCATCGTACATTAATTCGATTGGCGAGTGCTTTCCTACGACATTTGACAAAACGACTTGCCACACTCGTGTTTTCTTTTACCGTGTGTATATAACGAATCCTGTCACACGTTTCGAACGGAAGCTACTGCACCACGATCGTGTTCGCCGGAATACCGCTCTTTATTTCGCGCGATACGAGCTCAACGTTCTTCGCGTGCTTATAAGGCAGTAACCTAGTTTTCGTGTAGTAAAAATCCCGCTTGGCCAATCGTTTCGGGCTAATCGGTTTCGGTTGTTGACCAATTCTTGGTGTACCGAAACACGCAGTCAATACGGCCGCCAATGTATGTTGGTTAATCGCTCGGATAAGCCATTTACATGAGCTCGCAAAGTACATCACTCGCACCCGCCCACGGAGCGTTTAAATTAAATCATAAGTGTCTTTGCCTAAACGCGATCAACCATAATATTTATGGGTTTTCACGTATTCCCCCGCACACCTTGATTGAACTTCGCCTCAACAAATAAGGGCCTCGTCATTTTCTGCTCCCCATAACGTTTCGTTTCTTTACGCGAATCGCAATTTTTGTCTACGAGAAAGCGCGAAATTGTTTCAAATCTCATTGAAAAGCCGACCTCCCGACCATTTTCGAGCACTAACCCCGCTTTCGCCGCTTAATTTCTCAGGCCGCCTGCTTGAAAGACGTTCCCGCGCATTGTTCCGCTGCCTCTTCCCCCACTCCCTGACTCGCGTTTCTATATTTCACATTAACCTAACCGCAGCTAACGCGGCGCCGGTCAGATAAATTATCCCTCGTTTTTTAATGTTTAATATGCTCGTTTGTCCGTAGCATGTCTCCACGTCGTTCGTTCACCAGCTCAGATGCCTTTCTCCTACGCGTCCGACATCTGGTCATGTCAATATACGTGGCTATCAAGTAAATGTATCGTCTATATTCACTATCCTTTTGCTTTGTTGAATTTTTCTCATAACATCTTCGAGGCACGGGGTTGTTATCTACTTCGGCTTAATAGAGTAGCGGGCATCCCTTTTGCCATCTACAATGATCGCAGCTAACAGTTATATTAATCAAAGTCTACCTGTGATATTATCGCCCCTTCTTTTAATTTTTTGCCGTTATTTGGGGGGGGGCCGGTATGCCAGACTGTCCAACGTGTCTGCAATCTTTTCCATCCGCTAGGCCCTAGCGACTATTTTAATCTCCGTCACATGCTCATTTGCTTTCATCGCGCACTCATTCTTCGTATTCGTTTAAATTAATGCTTTTTTACAGTTACCCACCATCGAGTACGGCCTCATACACCCTCGTCGCGACGCCGCTTCCTCCTTGGTCGCTGATCCGCTCGGTGGCATTCTCTGGGATTCTGCGGTAATACGCGCTACCTTGCGCCGACGACTGCTGGCTGATGACCGTATCGAGTTTGACGGCCTCGTTTTACACCATCTCACTGGGCGCGCTAATGGACACAATGTCAGCAATCGGCATTCACCGCCCTTATTGATTCGTGACTCCTTGAAGTGCTCCGCCACCGCCTCTGACATTTCCAACTTCCACACGGGTCTTTTGCTAATGGCGGGGTGATCTCTTCTTATTATCAACCGCCACGGCTTCGTCTTCTACCGCCTTTTTTTTCTGTGCAGTTCTGTCTGGGATAAAACAAACATCACCTTAATTAAAAAGAATTCTCGAAAACTTTTAAGTGTCAAATGGCAACAAAATAGTAAAAAATTACATATAATTTCAACTTCTTACCGTTATGTACTTCACTTCAACGTATATCGTCGTGCCTCTGTACCCTTTCGGCTGTTGGGATATCATGTATCATCTCATCTCCATCATCTAATTCAGTCTCGGGCTGTACACGTTGTGGGACTAGCTCAAAAACTCTCGTCAGCTGTCTTTCGACTAACCTGCGTCTGACCAATCTTTATGAGCGCTCTTCTCGTCATTGTATCGTCATGCCCAAATCACGCAGCTCCCTGTAAAAATTGAAAATTATAGAACATTTCATTTTATCCTGGACTACAAAATAAATAAGAGAATACTTACGCAACACGTCGATACCTCTCAATAAGAGCGGTGGGCATGGCTGGCGCAGGCATGAGTCGTCGCTACCTGTGAAATATTCGCTCCCGCGTGTAGTAGCCAACTCCGTCTCATGTATACACCAGGTCGTACAGTTGAAACATCACGTACTGCCAAACGTCAGTGCTAGGGCAGTATGCCAACTAGAGCCAAATGTGCATTGGCATACAGCTCTCTACTCCAGAAATACTGTTGGTTAAATCTAATCCCGCTGCTAAACGACGGTTGCTGTATACACGCTAAAGATACACATTGAACCTGTTGTACGGAAACGGTTAGTTCTCGTTGTACTCCGCGATCATTCCGCCGAGACGAAGTGTGTTCTTGACAACGCCATTGCGACTATCTTCTACGTTATTTTATATTCCTACATACGAAGATCCTGCACGATACTGCCAGAGTCAGATCTGAATATACAACCGTCTAGCTCCAGATGCTTTTATCTTGCGCGCTTCCAAGTGCTTACACGTCCCCCTTTTCGAAGCTTCCACCCCTATTTCAAAGAATACCCACAAAGAGGCCAACACTTTCTCACGACACCCACCCGCGGATCGCCGCATCACGACTCGAAACCCTCTTTTTCTGTTAAACGATCCCAGCGGCCCAGCTCATTGAGCGAGCTTATCTCTCAACAGTCTTGAACGCTCACGATTAGATCGCCAAAGCGCCAATTGCCGAAAAGTATTGTCGGGTCATTAGGGTAATGCTTAGCAGCAGTGGGTCGGTTGCACCTGTGACACCGCGTGTTCTGTCTCGGAAACGGCATGCCGCCTGCAATGCACGTGGGCCCCCGCCGTTGCGCGTGGGATGCTACGAAGACATGCTTAGCAGTTCAAGTTAATGGTCACAACAGTCGTGCATTCGCCAACGCTCTATACAATTATGGGGGTCAGTATCTTTGCAACTATACACCGTGAGACATCCTTGAGATCCGGGCTCGCGACATGTGGCTTCCACATGGCCTGCATTCGAGAAATTTTTCGAAAAGACGTTAAATTTCCCTCTACGGGCGCCGGGCATAACCCCTCTATAAACATTTTATTGATACGTTGGGATGAGATAAAGTGCAGATGGCACAGTTAAAAAACGATTATCTTTTAAACGAAATCATCTTGCCAAGACACCACTCTTCACCTTCCCTCTTAGCCGTAGGCTCACGCTTCTGCTCTCCCGATCCCTCGCTTTCTCGCCCTACACACATCAGTTCCTCTGCTAGCTAGCGCCAGGAATCACATCTAAATATTTGTAATCACGCGTCGTACCTGTGCTGTGTTTGTGCGGAGTTAACGCAATACATGCGCTCAAGCAATTGCTGAAACGATAAGCGACACTTTCGAGAGCTGTCAGAAGCGGAAAGAAAACATAATTCATGTTTGGACGGCGGCCCACACAATCGAAGAGTTACAAACCCGAACTTTAGTGTTTTTAACAACAGTTTACGCGTTTATAACAGACTCAAATCAAAGAATCAGGCGTCAGGCCGTGCAACACACACCGTACCACCGAGACTTTGTATCCAACTATTCAATCTTCTCCAACCATCAGTATTCCTACGGTCTTTGATTTTAGTAGTATCAACGCATGGATCCTCTTCTGAATAATCTCGAGAAGATTACCATGTATGACTCCTCCTGATCCCGCAGCCATTCGCCAACAAGGTCACCCGCAAAAAATCTCTTCTTTAGTGAACACATCAGAGATCTCCGATGCTGGTTTTCACATGAACTTCCTACGGCCCGTATCTACAATACTGTTTACTAATAAATTGGAAGTCCTCTTGTCTATTAATATTATTGCTATTCATATTGATAAGAAAACTTTAGACAATGTCAACTAACAATGACAACTGTCACTACACCTCCGCCACCAACAGCAGTCAGCGCAGCAAACTATAAGGTATTTATTTTAAACAAAAGTTCTTTTGTAAAAATTTTTAAACAATAGATTTTTAATGTTGAAAATATTTTCTAATTATTGCAGAAAAATGCGTGTAGCAAATAGTACGGTCGAGGCTATCCTCAACTGCGACAGCATGCTGCTTAATCGGGCGGGATATCGCTCAGTGGAGTGGAGTGAGTATACACCTGCACCGTCGCCACCACCCGTTTGGGGCCCCGAGTGGATTGATATTGAGGAGTATGGTCGAATTTACGGCCCAGTTCCACACCGCCCCCAGAATCAACCCAATTACTGGGGTGATTTTGACGATACGGAGGAGTGGACAGATGACGACTCGGCGTATCATTCGCAAGAGTCGATGACCGACGCAGAATCGACGGAAGGATCGGTTTACGACTGCTGGGCGCCGCTGCAACGAGACCCATCGCCTCTACGTTTCGGGCCGCCAGCATCGCCAAGCCCTCCGCCGAGAGACCCGTCACCGCTGCGCTTTGGGCCGCCGGCATCGCCAACCCCTCCGCCGCGAGAGCCGTCGTCTTTACGTTTCGGACTGCCGGCTTCGGCGACTGTTATAACGCTGGACGATGACGACGATGATGATGAGCCTATGATTGTGTGCGAGTGTACGTACGAGTCAAACGACCCTGTAGAAATCGTGTATGAATGTATAAATATAGCGTAGCGTCTAGAATACTGTATCATATTGTAAAAATATAAAATAAATATTGTGTATTCTTAGTTATAAGTTTAAATAAATTTTTAATGAAAATTAAAATAAATAAAATTATATTTATTTGTGTCCTTATTACAAGTTTTTATTTAAATATTTATTATCATTATAGCAATATGCAAAATTACATGTTTTTAATAAATAGTAGTTTGCGGCTGATTTATAACTTTACCGGGTTTATCGTACATTAATATCGGATGTCTCAGTCCCGACTCTGCATACTTTGCGACGTTAAAAAATACGAGTGCCGTATTAACATGAATTACATTCTCTTTAGGACCGAAACTCTTGAGATAGACATAGGCCGAGTTTTTCAGAAGACCCTTGTTTGTAAAATTTCCGCGAATATTGCAGCCTAACGTCTCGAGTCTAAAATAGCTACATGCCATTTTTGTCCAATAGCAGCCGTCCGGACGTTGGTGTGGGGTAATGTAGTCTAAACCACATACGATTGATCGCGGTGGTAACACCCGAAAATTGGCCTCCAAAACGTAGATTCCACGGTCTTCGTGCTCTTCTGTCAATTTGTACCGCACCCCAGTATCCAGATCTTGACACGCTCGCCGATACAGCCTATAACCTGCGTACCGATTTTCCGTGACGACACATCGTGTGCGTTTACGTCGCTCAACCAGAGAAATGACTGTGCCTGGCTGTAATAAAAAAATAAAATTAGTTTTACATACATCATGTTTTTACAAAAAATTTACTGTTTTCAGTATTACCTGTAGCTCCTTTAGAAGTAATTTTGGGCCAGAAGCTGTTTTATAATAATCCAGCATGGCTTTTTCGAGCTGCTTGTATAAAACATCCTCCTCAACTAGTTGTACATAAAACGATGAGGGGGTGTTGAAGCGGGTGATGCGTAAATCCTTGGTTTGCGATAGGAGCGCATCGATATCTCGAGGCCAAATACCAACACTCATTTTGAAATATTACACTTTATAACGGATATTTTCACTTTACTGCTTCTCACTCGCAATACAGCTAGCAACGCACTGCTGGTCCACTGTGACAAATGCGGGGGTTCGAGTCAAGTGGCGCAGTCTAGGGAGGGAGGAGTCTTTCCGCTAGAAACACACACACACATATCTGCGCAAGGGGGAAAGCTATTAGGCTAGAACGGCGCACGTGCGGGGCCCCGTAGCTAACAGCGCTGCATTGGGGACTAGCGGTCGTTGTTGTAAGCTAACTACCCCCGCAGATACAAGCTCTTGTAAGCAGCCGGTAAATTAGCTTACCACCGCGCCGCCGCCGCCGCCGCCGCCGCCGCCACCGCCCGCAGCTGAATAATATGCTCGTTTCTTTTTTAAACAAATTTAGTTGTTATTGTGTGCTTATCCAGTCAGCATCATCGTCATCATCATCATGGATACTCGTTGGACACATCCTTGGACAAGCATGATATGCGGACCAACATCGTGTGGAAAATCTTCGTTTATAAAGCGCTTTTTACATTTTATCGATGAAATGGCAGATGTGACATTTGACAGAATCTTATTTTATTACGCCGAGTGGCAGGATGGCTACAAAAGTGAGAAATTGCTAAGAAACGGCAAGACTATAGAGTTTCGAGAAGGTTTGCCTAAAGCCGAGGATTACTCAAACGATCCGCACCTGAAAAAACTCTTGATAATCGACGATATGATGCGCGAAGCCTCGAATCACGTTATTGTCGATCTCTTTACTAAAGGCTCACATCACAAGAACATATCTGTCTTTTTCATCACACAAAATCTGTTCCACAAAGGCGCATATGCTCGAGACATTAGCCTCAATGCATCGTATATTGTCTTATTCAAAAATCCACGCGATCGTGCACAGATTCAACATCTAGCCCGACAAGTCTATCCTGAAGATCCAAAATTTGTCAAAGAGGCGTATCAGGATGCTACAACAAAACCGTTTGGCTACTTGATGATTGACTGTAAACAGAGCACAGCGGATGAGTTTAGATTTAGAACGTGTATTTTTCCAGACGATGAATATCAATATATTTACTTGCCAAAGTACACCACCAGCGCTTGGGAACACTCTATGTAATAAGCTCGTGGCTTTCGTCGTCGTCGTCGTTGGTTAAAAAGAAGAATGCTGCTCTGGTATTCTTTAGTCGTCCCTCAGCCATGCCGAAGCACGCATCAGCTGGCTCGGATAGCACGAGTCGGAAAAAACTACCGTTTGAAAAAAAATATATCGCTCTCTTGGATGCTCTTAGACATTCTGACAAAAATCAGCGTATAGCTCTCTTAAAATCGGCTGACGAAAAATTAATCAAGTATATTTGCGAGTGCGCGTTAAACGTCCTTTACGGAACAGTCTCGTTAAAAAACCATCAAAAGAAGAAGCTTAAAAAACATAAACAAATTTTAAGAAAATTGGCTGCAAAGAGTCGTAAAAATTCTTGGAAAAGTAAAAAACGTGTCATTGTTCAAAAAGGCGGAAGTTTTCTACCGTTTCTTCTACAACCTATACTGGAGGGTGTATTATCAATTTTACGCTGAAAAAAAAGTCGAGCATCAAAAAAATGGTTCTTATATCCAAAGATCAGCTAGATAGAATGCAACGAGAGCCGCAACCAGCTACGAGCAGCAGCAGCAGCAGCAGCAGTAATGCTGTGACAAGAGGCCTCGACAATGCACCAAGTACACCAAGCCTCGGGACTAGTCAAACTATCGGTGACAATCTCAGTCGTCTGGATGATGAGATGAAAAAAATTCTCGACTCAACAACATATACAAATGATCAAGATCGTTTAACACAGTACCTTAGTGCTTTGCGTCGATACTTATTCTTTATGGAAGAAAAACGTAAACCACGGGCAACATCTAGTGAAAAAAATCCTCTACACTCGGAACCCATGCAAGACGATTTAATTGTACAAAGCGTTCCAAAACTTTTCAAAAAAAGCACACAGCTATTATTAAACCATTTAAAATCACACACTGAGCGTATATTTTGGGATGCTCGCGGTACAGTATACATTGACGGTGAAAAAATTCACAATTCAAACATTATAGATTTGGTCAACGAAGCCGCACGATCTAGAAAAAAATACAAAGCCACTGGAAGAAAAGAATTTGCAAGATTGCTCCGTGCTCTCAACGTGCCTAAAGAGTTTATTGGCAATACGGAACTCTGGAGCATCGGTGGTGCTGCATCTACGAGTAAAGACTGGAGTAAATTAGACAATTACAGTAATCAAACAATCGCTAATCTCGGAAAGTCAAAGTCTGAATTTGCATCAGCCATCGACGGCGACGAGGACGAGCATGATAGCGGAGGTTTTGATTCTACCAAGGACGATACTGCATTACTTGGCTCTAGTAAAATTACAAGGAGAAGGCGCGCCACTACCGTGTATACCTCGACACCTAAAAAATCACCTAAAAAATGGCTAAAAGCACTATGAATCAACGTTTGGAAAAACAATACTTTGACCCCCGACATGCAGCCAGCTATTCCGGAGCTAGGAATCTTATTCGTGAAAATAAAGATAAATTTTCTGCAGACAAGATCAAAAAGTGGCTCACAAAACACGATACCTACACTCTTCACAAAGCTATTCGACGAAAATTTCCGCGATTATTCTACAACGTGAATGGCATAGATCATGTTTGGGAAGCCGATCTCATCCAGCTCACATCTTTAAAGTCGTACAATGACAATTTTGGCTATATTTTAGTGGTGATTGACGTTCTATCCAAGTTTGTCTGGGTTCAGCCCCTACGCGATAAAACAACACACGCAGTTTCAACAGCGTTTAAAAAAATTCTCGACACCAGTCTCCGGAAACCACACATACTACAGACAGACCGTGGAAAGGAATTTGTCGGTAGCACTTTTCAAAAGTTACTCAAAGATAACGATATTTATTTTCGTGTTGTAAGCAACCCTGATGTGAAAGCCGCTGTTGTTGAACGATTCAACAGAACGCTCAAAGAACGCATGTACAGATATTTTACACATAAAAATACAAAACGATACATTGACGTTTTACAGCTATTGGTTGACGCTTACAATAAAACACCGCACTCTACGATTAAAATGGAGCCAGCAAGTGTGACCATATATAACGCGCACAAAGCGCGAAAAAATTTAGTTAAACGCGCTATGCGGAGACAGCCTCTTCGTAAAAGACCGAAATACAAGACTGGCATGTATGTGCGCATTAGTCGAGAAAAGAATATTTTTGAAAAAGGTGCTGAAAAATCATGGAGTGAAGAAGTGTTTAAAATTACAAATGTTTTAAAAAGACAAGCTCTATTTATCTACAAACTGTGCGACTTACAAGGTGAAGAAATTGAGGGGTTTTTCTATCCCGAAGAACTGTCTGCTGTGCACAAGAAACGCGTCAAAGAGCAAGAATTTAAAATTGATAAAATTTTACGCACCAAAGGCAAAGGCAAGAAAAAACAGTATCTCGTCAGCTGGGTCGGTTATCCCGAAAAATTCAACTCTTGGATATCAGCTGCAGATTTGAAGAATATTTAAAAACAATGAATCAAACGGAATTTACCATCTTTCTCCCGAGCAACAGCAGTGCAAAGTACTATCCTAATAACACAACTACAAGCTTTTCGACACGACTGCCCAAAGAAATTGAACTTTACGGGCGATGGTTAGTTGGTATTTCAGAAATACACATTCCATGCACAACATTTCATCTACGCCACGAGGACTGCATTCTCAAGTATGGCAATGATGATGAAACACCCCGATACTTTCAACATGGTACATACACTACTATGCAATGTCTCGTTGACACAATAAACGACGCATTGACACTACCCGGTAGAAAGGAACTATGCATGAAATTGTTCTACAACGAACGAGGCGGCTTTGTATCTATAGGCTTTCTCGCGAAAAATAATCTTGTAAAGCTGTGCAGATCACCCGATTTGTCGCCTGCTGTCCAGCGCATACTCGGCTTTGAGTTTGGTGTAAATCCCACAGAGACGCGCGAACAAATAGATAATTATCAACTACGTCTCGTAGGCACACAGCCTGCAAGTTTTGCAAGAGCCGTGCCAGATCAACTATTTGTCTACTCTAATCTCTGCGAGCCCAGTATCGTCGGTGACACACACGCACCACTTTTGCGGATAGTCAATCTAGAAGCCCGAAAATTCGATTTTGGAACCACCGTCGTGAAAAATTTTGCGCCAGTTCACCATGTGCCTATGCTCGTAAATAGATTTCAAACAATCGACATAGATATAAGAGATCAACTCGGCAAACCCATACCATTCGAGTTTGGAACGCTGACCATAGCACTGCATTTTAAGAGAGCAGACTAAGTGATTTTTCTACAAAATGAGTTTTTACACCGTTTACGATTATCAAACGGGCCGCGGGGGCCGTGGTGTAAATCACGTCTACGTCGGCTCGCCTCGGATGCGTGGTCATGGTTTGGGCTCGTGGTTTTCTGGAATATTCCGCAGTGCTTTACCGTTTCTTGCAAAAGGCGCTCGAGCCGTTGGTAAGGAAGCTTTACGGGCTGGTGTTAATATACTCGAAGACGTCGGTGAAAACAACATGACGTTTAAGGACTCACTCAAAACACGTCTCAACGAATCAGGACATAACCTCAAGAGAAAAGCAACAGAGAAGCTGTCAAAAATCATGGAAGGCTCTGGCTATAATCATCTGCACGCTAAACGACCTGCTCAGTCTCGTCTCGCGCTTGTGCCTCGACACACCGTATCACGGAGAAAGAAACGCCGTTCATCTACTGGCGGTACAAAATCCAAGAAACGCAAGACAAAGAAGAAGAGTCT
>VCDM03000483.1:17276-28092 GCA_012977825.3 Pteromalus puparum
ACTCCGGAAATCCACTACAAACATTTACAACTTTCGACAAATAAATTATTATAAATTATTATAAATAAACATTCAATTGTTCATAACAGCTTCCTTAGAAAAAACACAATCTCTTTCCATATTTCATAATTATTTACAATAAATTGTTCAACACAATAAACTAAGACCCCGCGCAATACCATGACACACCTCTTCACGCGCGCTAACGGACCTCCGACGAAAATCCCAGGCCCCAACCTCCCCCAAGTCTGGCGGTAACGTGCCGCACGCAAAAATCCCCTCCACAAACCCCCCGCTCAACCTCCCCCAGTCTGGCGGTAACGTGCCGCACGAAAAAATCCCCTCCACAAACCCCCAGCTCACCCTCCCCCCTCGGGCGATACCGCGCCGCATCCCGAAAATCCCCTCCATCAGACCCCGAGCTCACCCTCCCCCATCCGGCGGTACCTCGCTGCAGCCGAAAATCCTGCCACCAGACGTCTGGCGCCAGACACCCTCCCCCACAGGAGTCTGGCGATAACGTGCCCCTACTACTTGCGCGCAAACAATTTTCCAAGCGCACTAATCCTTGGGACATCAAACAGCTGCTCTCAGGAGCATGCACATCGTATATTTTCCTTACTTTTTCTTTAGTATTGTACATTTGTGATGCTAATATAATTAATAATGACTATACATTGTCATTGACGTGCGTCAAATAACGAATAATCCACGGCTAGTTGATGCACAAAAATGCATGCACCAAAATGCATTATACTTCCCACTCATGGAAAAGTAGTAAGTGCAACACGCGTACGTGGTGTTAGCACAAGCTACTATTACATCTAAAACAATAACAAAAAACGGAATAGGAGGAAGCTAAGTGCAAGGACTTTGCAGCGGTTTTTTGTATCATCTTATTGGTAATATGATATTGATGAATAAAAACCGCAGCTGAAAATATTAAAAATGATATGTACTTGATTAATAAATTCAGGTCATTTCAATTCTTGCAACAATCCCGCGCTTAACAGAGTAACTCGACTTACTTATTTTTTCATTACAACCAAAAAATGAAAAAAATCCTACAACATTACTTACAAATCCTACAACTTGCTTAATTTTATTTTATTTCGTAACGATATAAAATTGTAGCAAATATAATATTTAAATATTACATAGAATAAAGATTAAGCTACGTATTTTTCTAAGTTTGCATATATATAACATTTATTTTAAAACATAAAAAAAAGCATTGACATTTGACTATATATCAAAACAATATTTTCTTTATTAGAACTATAAATTAAGTTGAATGAAACTACGTGCCAATGAATTAGCAGCGTTTTTTCATTTTGTTTTAATACGAGCTGAATTTAGTATTAAAGCTAATAATTCGGTTTATTTTCAGGACTTGTATTTTTACAGTACAGAAATGAAACTAAAAGAGCTTTATTACCCAATGAGATAACAAGTATTGATACTGTTAAGGCACTTTTTGTGAGAAGTTTTCCAAAACAACTTACTATGGAATATTTAGATAGTCCACGTGTGAAAATCTACATTCATGATAGTAACAAAGACATGTTTTATGAACTCGAGGATCTAAGGTAAGTTTGTTTGATTGATTTAAATTGAAACTAACTTGCCCATTCCGTCAAAATTTATTGTATAAGATCACGTCCAATCGAAAAAATAATGAGGTACAACACTATACTATTTAACGCCATCAGTATGTTAAAGAGTGTATACTCCAAATTTCTTGATTTAACCCTCTAGTTTGAGTGTTAACTTACAATTTTTTTGAGTATTTTCCTAATTCTGAGGGTATACGTTCAGGCGTGAGAGTATAAATTTAATAATGAGGATAAACTCCTCGATTTTAAGAGTAAACACTCAATTTTGGAACTTGACTTTGAAATTTTTACAGTCTCTTTCGTAAGAAAGTGTATTTTTTTTAGTCCCAGTAACCGATTATATGAATTCCCACACATAAAGTATGTAAAAAATACAGGAAGACAGCTTTAATTTGAACGCTTTTGCGTTAAAAATGTTTGCATAGATTGAAAGCCGTTTACGTTTAATAGATTAAGAAATTGCGAAAAATCTTGATACTTAATAAAAGCCCTCTATAGCAAGTGATTTTTTCCCATTTTTAAAATTCCTATGACTGTTCACCCACAATGTCATTTTTAACAACGCAGAGCTTTAATAAAAGTTCTTATCATTCACTTTCTTTAGAGAATTTAAATTCACATTTCTTTTATAGATTATATATATATATATATATGTATGTATGGGTGGTTCTCTGTCAAATCAAAGATGAACAATTTTTTTTTGGCTCAAACTCTATATGTATGTTATATAGGATGCCCCTGACTCCAAAAAAATTTTTTAGCACGATCCCTTCACTTGGCTTCGAGTTATAGCTAGTCAAAGTTGGTGTTTTAAGAAATTTTTGCATTTTTTGCCTATTTTCAATGGTTTGTAGCTCGTAAGGGATGAATTTTTAACAAAAACTACCCTTATAGTTTTTTCTGTTAAATTTTTTGAATTTTTTAATAAAAATCTTTTTAAAGTCATATATATATATATATATACACTATATATTGCGACGTGTAGAGTAGCTACACGTCGTATATGAGAAATCTCGTCATAGTTCGGCCCGAGGAGTTGGCAACAGTGCGAATACTGTGCAACTCTCGGTGCCGTAAATAAACAATTAGCAGCTCTGCTACAGTGAACCGCACTGCAGCAGAGCATAACAATAAATAACGCGGAAGCACGACACTGGACCAGGAACACACGAGAGCCGCGAAGCTCCTAACCTCTCCTGTCAGCGGACAGGAGAGACGTCGACTCCGCACTAGCTACGCAGCAGACGACGCCGTCGCGCCGCGCCGAGGCGAGTCAGCTGGACCTTGCGGGCGCTGCTGTACCGGTACAGCCAGTAGAATCACGGAACACCGACACCAGGAGTCGCACACACACGTGGATAGCGAGGCCTGGAACACGCGCGAACGAGCACGAGGCGCGAATGACGCGCGCGCACCGGAGCCGCGCATCAGCTGCCGTGCGGCCGCAGTGGGAGAGAGAGAGAGATAACGAGAGCCGCTCGGGGAGAGCACGAGACTCCGCGCCGCGGAGAGGGAGACGCGCGCGCAGGAGACAGAGAGAGAGCTCGGAGAGAACGAAGCTGGCTAGTGGGGGACTCGCGCGTACACCCCTAGCCACACCGCTGATAGCGACATGTAGCCGCGCGCGAGGCCGTCCCGTGCACCACGCGACGCCCAGTAACAATGAGATCGCGACCGACCGCGCTCGCGTTTTCGTAATTGGCGCGCTCGTCGCGTGCTTGATACACGAAGTGTTCGCGTCGCGGATATATAAGCCGTTATAGAGGGCGCAACGAGTCGTCCTTTTCCGGGACGCGCTGAGCATTGCGTCGCGAGGAGACTTCCTTCTCGTTCACTTGGTTTTGCTGCTCTCAACCGCGTTGGACGTCTCTCTACAATAATTAACTGCAGTGTCGCTACATTGAATTCGCGAGCGAGTTGGAGTTAGTAGTTCAGCGCGAGAGTCTACTAGTTGTTCTTTTTCTTTCTTTTGGGTTTCAACCGTGTTTCGTACGTGTTGAAGGAGATATTGAGAGTAAGTCCTTGCGCCAGCAGATTTGGTTATGCTAAATGTGCTAACCATTTATTAGCGACGCCGTTGAGGTCAATGAGAACTCCGGCTTTCCAATAATTAACAAGCCGCGGTTGTTGCATGGTTGGCGCTACCCTTGAGGCAAAGTCTCGGGTTTTCGACTGATACGTGGAAGCAGAGCAGACGCCGGTTGCGACTTTAATTTCGCGAATATTTCAGAAATTGATCTACATGAACAGGCCCACCGCAGAGCAGTATTCGTGGAGCTGAACTCCGTTAACGATACGGGATCGCCATCTTGGTGACACCGCGTCCTTTCGACCGACGCCGCCGCCATTTTGATATAAAACGTGGATACGCTTCTGAAATTACATTCAATACGGATATTCGCGATTAACTTGAGAACAAAGTAGTATAATTAATTGCGCCCTGGTTTTCGAGCGAAAGTAGACCGTGGTCAAGTACACATTATTAGAATAAAAGAGTCCTATTGCTTGGAACAGAAATTATTATTGTTGACGCGAGCATATCGGAGTAAGACCTCGTATTTTAATATTAATTCTAATAATCATTTAATAATCTAACGAGTAGCGAGTATCGACTGGAAGATAGCGGTCAAAGCGAGATTGTAGTCGAGCAAGTCTTGATGGAAGATCGTACAATATAATATTATTTATTTCAGCATTACAATTGATTGTGTTTTTACTGACTACACCCTCTGCCACGCCAGGCTAATTCCTGTCCTTAGACCTATCGTGTGTCCCCCTCTAGATGTAAGAGTCCTAGCGAGTCGATAAATAAGAGTAGTACTGAGATCTAGACGTTTGCGAGGCTAAGGGATTTGGTCTTAAAAAGCGCAACGTCACAATATATAATTTGATTTTCAGTTACGCACATGCGTAACCAAAAATCTTGTTTTTAACAACTTGGTTGAACAAAAACAGAAAAAAACGAGCCTAGGTACAGATTAAAATCCATTAAATAGAAGCTGAAATCTAAGCGATGCTTTTTGCAGTTATATAGAGTATACAGGGTAAGAAAACAAAATTTTAAAGCTTAATATCTTTGAAACTAATTCGTTTCATAAACAGCCCAAAGAAAGGGATCAAGGTACTATATAATGCTAACTAAAGTTAAAATTTGAACTTGATTGCCTTTTTATTCCATTTATCGCGTCACGTAGAAAAAACGACTCATAGTATACAGGGTGCGAAATCATAAGTTTTGTTACGTGAAAAACCCGAGGGGTTTTTCCGTTGATTAAAATATTAATTTTTGTGAGAGAGTTTGCGCATCAATTCCCCTGTACAGGGAAATGCTTTTCAAAGTTGGTCTAACCTTTGAATATCAGCAGACTAAACTCGAATTTTCTCTTTCTCTTTTTGTCATGTATTTTTAATAGTCAAAATTCTTACCTCGATTTTATCCTGTTCAGCAATCAATAAATCTCCCTCAATGAAAATGGAAAAGTCTTGCTTCGGGCAAATTCTGTTATTGGACAACGACAATTGAATATACTCTTGTATTTATCTGGTCCAAATCTTTATTTAAATGAAATCAATAGCTTCCAAACAAGAAAGAATTAAGCACTCGTATTTATCCGAACAATGGATTTACAACTCGAATCTGAATTTAACATCTGAAGTGAAATCTATTATAAAAATCTATAGGTCCGCCGGCTTCAATGCCCGATCACGGAGTGCCGAGAAACTTGACTTGGGGACGCTCGGAAGTCTTCCGGACCTCCCACGCTGTCCCAAGCTTTACTTCCCCGCCGCTACGTCACAGCGTCGGCGCTTGTTGCACTCATTAGGCCTTACGGGGCTGCAAGCGCAGCATCGCACGCGCGCAGGCAGCCGTCGGCGGGGAAGGTGTTTAGCTTAGCGAGATTCTTGGTCACTTGATATTTTAGTGGCTTTGAATACTCGCTATGCTTTTTATATGTGGAACTTTCTCGAAGCTATATTCGAAATAAAATCTCGAATAATAGCCACGGGAAAGTTGTCACATAACATCTTCCCCCCGTTGAGAACGTTTGTCGTCCTCGGCAAACCGCGCGTTCCCTAAGGGTCCGGGTACTTGATGGTCTCGTGAATAACAACAGCCTCGATAATATATTAAAAAGATAAATTTTGAAAAGATAAAATATGCCGAAATAATACGAAAGTATTGGGTCCATTTTAAAGGAATGTGCTTTATTTGTGATGTCTTTGCATTGACATTGTTCATTCGTTCTCTCTCTATATATGGTCATTTAAGAGTTATTGCTTTACATATGATCTATATGATGTTTATCATGTGTTTGGCTTTGTTCTCTTTTGATGTTTTTATTTGGCATCCTTTTTTTTTTATGATGCATGTGAGTGTCCAAGAGAGTTTCTAGAAAGAGATGAATGTTAGTTGAACTTTTACTTTCTTATGTTTTTAGTTGGGTTTACGGATGGGTTTAAACTTCGTATCATTTCGGATTTATTGAGAATATAGTACATTTGACTGCATGTACAGTATAGTTCGTGCTAGAATGAGTGAGCGCGTTAACGAGTGTGTGAGGGAACGCACACATGCAAGTATCCCCTCTCGCGTATGAGTGTGAGTCACATGACTACTTGCGGTGTCGAGACTAAACGAGTCTCGCACATCGCTCTCTTGGGAACGAGCCGTCGCCGAATACACAAGGTGTGTGCGACGCATAGCTGTACATAGAAGACGAATAAATCCACATCGTTATTAAATATTAATCCTCTGCCTTACCTCATTTTTCTAACATGGTAGCAGACCAGTGATTTGTATATTTATTTAGTTATATAGTTACTTTCGAGTACTATAAAGCTAATTAAGTGAGGTTAAAAGCCACGTGGTGAAGAAATTTTTCAAAGTGAAAAATCAAAGTGTTTCAATAATATAAGAAGAAAAATACAAGTGAGAATAAATAGCTAAACAAAAGGACTATTGATTAGTAGAAAGATTTTTTGGAAAAATCGTAAAATCAGTGTGATGCACGCGGATTAAAAAGTACATGTGAAACACGTGGCAGAGTGCATGGAAAACCGAGAGACGCCGGAAACGACGAGAATTAAAGAGGAAGATTCTGAACACGAAGGAACGTTCGAGAATCAACTAGAAATTGAAGAGAATTCTGAAATAGAAGAGAAAATCGAGTTTCAAGGAGACGAAATGGAGAAGAAAGAATTTGCTATACCGGTGTTTGATGGAGAGGATTACAACATGTGGAAGAAGAGAATAACGATGTTTCTAAAATTAAAAAAGTGTCATGAAGTAATAGACAAAGAAAAGCCCTCAACAGGAGCAAGCGAAACATGGGATGATAATGACTTGAAGGCGATTAACATAATTTATTGTGCTATTTCGAATAAGCAATTAGAGTTCGTGTGCGAAGAGACTACTGCGTTTGGCATAATGAAGAAGCTAGACAGTATGTATTTGAAAAAATCTACAGCACTGCAAATTGTATGCAGGAACAGACTTGAAAAAATAAGATTAAATAATTATAGTGACACGGCGTCATTTTTTAGTGATTTTGAGAAAGCAGTGAATGATTTGAAAGGCGCAGGTGCCAATATAAGTGAAAAAGAAAAATTAAACTATATGCTGAACACGTTGCCAGAATCGTACAGCTACATAGGTGATTTAATTGATACATTAAAGGAAGAAGATCAGACAGCTGATTACGTGAAAAATAAAATTAAGCTTTCCGAGATGAAACACGGCAATGAAGATTCCGAAAGAAAATCAAACGTTTTCGCAACAAGCAAAGAAAGATGCTACAAATGTGGAAAAACCGGTCACTTCGCAAGAGAGTGCAAAGATGGCGGTCAAGCAGCGCACAGCGGTGGAACATGGCGAGGTCCGACACGTGGTCGAGCCCGCGGCGGAGGAAGAAGAAGCAACTACGGCAGAGGGCGCGGCAACTTCCGTCAGCAGCAGCAAGGTGCCAGTACGAGTCAACCGAGTGGGTCCGACGTCAGCGCCTGGATAGCAACAGCGCATGCGGCGCGAAATAAAAAGACTATAGGTAATGAAATAAATTGGTTGCTAGATAGTGGATGTTCAGACCACATTATAAATAATGATAGTTATTTTGAAAATTGTATTGAGTTAAAGAAACCGATTAAAATTTATTTAGGAGATAGTAGTGAGTTAGAAGCAACTAAAATCGGTAATGTAGTAAGTTACTTTAGAGCCTTTGAGAAAGAAAATAAAGTAGTAATGAAAAATGTTTTATACGTAAAAGAAATGAACACAAATTTAATTAGCTACGCGAAATTGACAGATACGAATACGATTATTTCTAAAGGAAATATATCTAAAATAATTGATGAAAAAGAGAGATTAATAGCAGTAGCGTATAAAGAAAATCGTACATATAAAATTACGAGTAGATTGGAAATTGAACAAAAAATTGTAAACAATGCTCAGTATATTAATGGTAAAATGAGTAAAAAAGAAAAGTGGCATAGAATGCTAGGGCATGTGAATTTTGGCTATTTAAATTTTTTAAGTAGAAAACAATTGGTGACGGGTATTCCAACTGAGTTTGAATCGGAAATATTAAAATGCAAAATTTGCATAGAGAATAAAATGCATAATTTACCGTTTAAAAATAACAGAACAAGAGCGAAAGATATCTTAGAGGTTATACACACTGATGTTTGTGGTAGCTTCAAGACCCCGGGTCCAAACGGTGAAAAATATTTTGTTTCATTTATCGACGATTACAGCAAAATAGCCAAAATTTACTGCATTAAAACAAAGGATGAAGTATATGATTGTATGATAAAGTATGTAAATGAAGTAGAAAACTTAACAGGAAAAAGAGTAAAAACAATACGATGCGATAATGGTACAGAATACCTAAATAATCGATTTTATAAATTTGCGAAAGAAAAGGGTATTTATATAAACAATTGTCCAGCGTACGTACATGAGTTAAATGGTACTGCTGAAAGATTTAATAGAACAATAATGGATATGGCACGTTGTTTATTAGATGAGGCACAAGTAGATAAAAAATATTGGCCAGAAATAATTAGTGCTGCAACATATTTGAAAAATCGTACTTTAGCCAACACGATTGAAAAGAAAACTCCATATGAGATATTTTTCAGAAAAAGACCAAATGTTGAAAATCTAAAGTTATACGGTAGTAAAGTCTTTGTTAGAAAACCAGAGCAAAAAAGATCATCCAAATGGGATAAAAAAGCTGAAATGGGAATTTTACTAGGTTACAGTGAAGTAGGTTATAGAGTTTTGTTGAACGGTAGAGTAACAGTTCATAGACATGTTGATGTTGTAGAATCATATCAAAAATGTATTGGTCTTGATTATGACGACGAAAATATTTCTTCCCGTACTCCGACTCTCGAGTCGAGTAAGAGAAGCGAACAAGAGTTCGAAAGCGAAATCGATGATGATGTATTTGATAGCGCAGATGAAAATGAAAATGTAACCGAAAAAGATCAAACAAATGTAAAGAATATCGATAAAAATAGTTTGAAACCAAATACTCCACGTCGATCAACACGTGTGAAAAAGAGTCCGATAAGATATCCGGAAAATAGTACTAATAGAGTATCCGTATATTATTGTAGAGTAGATACACCTTGTACATTTGAGGAGGCGATGAATAGCGATGAATGCGATAGTTGGAAAAATGCTATGGATAAAGAAATGAATAGCTTGTATGAAAATGAAACATGGAAATTAGTTGAGAAACAAAAAGGAAAAGAAGTACTAGACGTAAAATGGGTTTACACAAAAAAGGCTGATGATATATTTAAAGCTAGGTTAGTAGTAAGAGGTTTTCAACAAACGAATGGTATTGATGACATATACGCTCCAGTAGCAAAAACGCAAACATTAAAAATTTTGCTTTCTTATTGTTGTCAATTCGGATTAATTATAGAACAGATGGACGTTGTAACAGCATTCTTAAATGGTAAAGTAAGCTCAGAGGTATACGTCAATCAACCAAAAGGTTACAATGATGGAACAAACAAAGTTTGTAAATTGTTTAAAGCGCTGTATGGACTACGAGAAAGTCCAAGAAAATGGTACGAATGCTTTGATGAATACTTAGCGAAATTAAAATTTAAAAGAAGCAATGCTGATAATTGCTTGTATACCTATGGAAAAGGAGATGATGTTTTATATCTTTTGTTATATGTAGATGACTTATTGATCTGTTGTAAAAGCAAGAAAAAAATTCAAAGTCTGAAGAAAGTGCTAATGAATAAATTTAAAATGAAAGACCTAGGAGAAATAAAAGATTATTTAGGGATAAATATAGAATATGATTATAACGATTGTAAAATGAAACTAAGCCAAACTAAATACATAGAGTCACTAGCATGTAAATATCAAATAGAAAATAGTAAATTATATAGCACTCCTATGGAGACAAACTTGAAACTTGAGAAGTCTGAAAATTGCGAGTCAAATATTAAGTATAGAAACTTGATAGGTGCTTTATTGTATATAAGTTCGAATACGAGACCAGATATAAGTTTTAGCGTAAATTACTTAAGTAGGTATCAGAATTGTTATGACCAGACTCATTGGAAGTATGCTTTAAGAGTACTAAGATATTTGTATTTAACGAAAGACTTATGTTTAAATTATAAAAGGAAAGAAAATGGTAATAATATAATCGACTGCTATGTGGATGCAGATTGGGCTGGTGATATTATTGATAGAAAATCTACGACAGGTTATGTTGTTACGTCATTCACCTCTATATAATGACCTCAATAAAAGAGCGTTTAAAAAAAACATCAAAATTCAAACTCTCCGAATAACCTACATCGCTGTATGTCAACATACGGCAAAAGAATGTCAGCACTGAATCAGCGAAACGTCAGTAATTTTAAGATTATCAATATTTTGATTTTTGTAATAAACTGAGGCTTTAAAAAGCCCCGGATTCGTTTAAACAGACAGTTCGTACAAGATCGCGGACTCCGTACGTCGCACCGTTCGACAATAGGCTCAATTATTGCAAATCGAAACGTCACTTAGCCGCGAAATACATTTCCTATTTAAATTTAATCCGCCTATTTGAAATTCTCAATTATATTCCGTGTTTATTATCAATATATCGATATCGCAAGAATCAGAATAAATTCCTTATTCTCTCATAACAATTTCGTGTTCGTGTTAAAATTTATTTACT
>VCDM03000505.1:0-18177 GCA_012977825.3 Pteromalus puparum
TATTATTAATATCACCAACCTAATTTATTTTCGCGATTAGAGAGAGCATTTCAATGCTCGTTCGAATTAAACAGTAAAACTTCCGTTTCAACAAATGGTGCTCCCAAAGTGATCAGTTTTGCGCGACGTCACAGTATACGTCATAATGCTCCTAACCCTACCTGACCCTGGTCATAATTAGGTCACCTGACCATGGCGCGCTTTCATAAATATTCAAAGTTTCAATTAACGGTGGGCCCATCATACGAGTGCGGTTTTAAATTTAATGACATTTAAGTAAAATTTGAAGAGACATTCAAAGGACTAAAAAAATAATTATTTTTTCTGTTTATAATTTGATGATAATAAGTTGCGCCGTTGCGTGGTACTATGTATGTATACAACATATATTCAAGAATTTATGGACTTGGTAAGTAATTGTTACAAATACATATTTAGTTATATANATTCAAAGTTTCAATTAACGGTGGGCCCATCATACGAGTGCGGTTTTAAATTTAATGACATTTAAGTAAAATTTGAAGAGACATTCAAAGGACTAAAAAAATAATTATTTTTTCTGTTTATAATTTGATGATAATAAGTTGCGCCGTTGCGTGGTACTATGTATGTATACAACATATATTCAAGAATTTATGGACTTGGTAAGTAATTGTTACAAATACATATTTAGTTATATAAAAAATCATAAATAGCAAATGAAAATATGATCTTGATTTATATTTATAGATGAAATAAATTCTAGATGCTGCTAAATTGATTAGAAGAAATGGATAAATGGATTGTTGTAGTAAATGGAACTAAAGGTTACATAGTTCAAGAAGATAATCGAAGCAACAGCTAAAAATAATTTTGACGATATTGTCTTAAAATTTGTTATTTATTTTATATTAAGCATTCTCGCATAACACTATACATATGTAATATGTATGCATAAATATTGACTTTACGTGGTAATCATTTTTTATCCTTACCCTCGTTAAAAAAAAGGATCTAAATGGATTGAGTTGGATTGTAACGGATTGAAACGTTTTGCTTATTCTGATCCGTTTCAATTTGCTTCAAACCGTAACGGTAAATCAAAATTTAATATTCAATCCATTTTAATACGTTCCAATCCATATCATAATTGATAACGGATTAGAATGTATTGATACAGTTTGAAACGGATCCAACTGGATTCAAAAAACGGATTGAATTGGATTAATTTATTTTTTTGAGTTTCAATCCGTTCTAATCTTTTTTTTTTCAACTAGGGTACAACTACTTGCTAATACAAAATTTATAATAATTATATGTAACTTTTTTCAGTATTGAATAGGCTCAGTAATTCTTTCAAGTTTTCTGTTCGCTTATTTATGGATTTATTCAGATGTTCATAAGATATAATCTCTATTTGATATAATATCAAAATAGTTTAAGACATTTGTGATAATCTTGTATACATACATGAGTTGTATGCCTCTCTTAGCTTATTTGCGAAATTGTCTGTAGTTGGGTTCCCATACATTGTTTGAAAACATTTATCGAATTATATTAGTTATACCGAAGAAAGACAGATGACAATCAGCTGATTATTAGCTGATAATCAGCGGATAATCTGCTGATAATCATGCAAAAACGTTAGTTAATTATCAGGTAAAATCAGCTTAATATTTTTATTAAAGCTGATAGTTGTAAATAAGCATTTATGTGAGGTAAAATGTTAATGATAATCAGCTGATTATCAGGTCATAATCATCAAAAAATTTGTAAACTTGAATATTTTTATTCTAAGTTGTTTAAAATTAATAAAATTCACATAATGAGAACCTGTATAGGTATGTACATACACCCACCGATAATTGAAACTTTGAATATTATGAATATTTGAATATATTCAATTTTAACAATATCTTCTATGAAGTTATTAAGACCAGCAGTGTCACCTGCGATACTGTACATCATGTTGAAATATTTGCAGTCAAATTCACTTGGTCCCACATTATACCAGGAATAAATGTAACTATTTGTATTTTACTTTGAAATGATTGTTATCAAATATACACTGTACAAAACACTGTGAGGTTTTTATAACTATTTACAATATAACTATTTATATATCCCTATATTTTTAAAATATTTTTAAAATATTTTACATCACAAATGAAATGTTTCTGCAATCATTTCAAGCATATTTCTAAAATATTGTTACAATCTTATTTGTCCTAGGGTAAAAATATTTCTAAAAAGTATTGCAAAAAAATATTTTAATATCGTTTTAAAACATTTGCAAAATATTTTTAATATATTTTAAAATATTTTGTAATATTTTTAAAAGATTACAAAAATATTTCGTTGAAAAATCGCTGCCAAACCTCAGAGAAACATTTGTAAATATTTACAAAATCTATTAAAATATTTTGAAATATTTATCAAATATCGTATAATTATTTTTTAGTTCTTTTAGTAACAAATAGATATTTATAAAATATTTTAAAAATATTGGCATATAATATTTGAATGAAATATTTTTAAATATAAATACAAAATATTTTTAAAATATGTACCAAAATATTATGAGAATTTTATTTTTGCAAGGTTTCATGAACATTTTATTAATTTTTTTGGGACATGCAAGTTTCTGTATATCATATATTTATATATTTGAAATATTATATTTTGAAATATTTTATGGATATATATGTGAAAGAATTTAAGAATTAAAAAACCTTGACGCGGCGGGGATTTGAACCAGCGACCTTCTGCGTAACAGTCTGGCACTTACTCGTTACGCTATGGATGAACTTATGAATTACTCAAAAAAATGTTACTCATATACCACTATGATAATTTCGCAATTGTATACTTACCATCTACTTTTGTAAATTATTTATTCGAGTATATAAATTTAAAATACCATTTTTGGTATTAATAATATATCTCAAATATAAAATACGGTAACACAGATTTCTGTAATGTGTTAAATTTTTTTGCAAATTAATTGCCCCTTTGTAGCGTGATCTTTGGTTATTTTAATTTAAATGCGTTACATACTTCTTAAAAGGGTCACTATATTTCAAGAAATATAGATTATCGGTTTAAATTTATAAGGAATATTTAAAAAACGGTGTAATGTGCGAGGCTAAGTAATTAACTTTTTTATTAACTTAAAATATTATAAAAATGTTTCTTAATATTTTATTGATATATTTCATTCAAACTTAATCCAAATATATATCTACAAAATATATCTAATATATTTCATTAATTAAGGAAATGTATTAAAAACCTTGTGATATTATTGGATCATTATGAAATATATAAAGAGGAAATATAATTTACAAAAGTTGTATAGTATATTTCGAAACAATTGCGCGGAGTTAGCGTTTCCCGCAAGCTTCGCTTGGCTGACAAAACACCTGTGCGAGGATCGTTTACTCCGTGCACATGTATCGAGTTGTATTTTCTTGACAAGTGGTGCGCTAAGAACGCGATTTTCACGGGGCTCGTTTTGCTTCCTCCTAAATGATGCACTGTATTTTGTGTAGCGTATGCAAAACAACACTATCGTATGTAGCAAAGGGATGTCTCGTGACATATTATTTGTTTCGCGCGCTATATTCGCGACATATTATTTATCTTTCTCGGCGGGGAGGGCGCGTACAGAGAGAATATCTAGAAATCATTTAAAAGAATATTTTCAGCAAGAAACAAACAGGCCTATAAATTAAATGGAGCATCACGTTTTTATTAAAATAAATTATTTATTGTCGATTGAAACAAGTAGTGATAGTTTAAAAAATGTACAGTAGTAATTTTGAATATTATCCTGCCCACTTAAATTATGTATAAGAAGTTATAATTTACGTGGGGATAGGACACTTTGATAGCCATGCCATGAGATCCTTAATCATTAGTTACGACAATTTATAAATTGCAATAACTTATATTGCAACATTTCTCCTTTAAAAGGTCATTAAACCGCTTTCGAACCTTTTAATTGATTACTAAATTAAATAAAAACTTTAATCGAAATTTTTTAAACATAAACATTCCTCAGGCTGTATTGCCAATAATTGTCGGTTTACTGAATTCTAGTCTAATATTCTGAATCCAACAACAAACATAAGACAACTCCGATTGCATCTTTTTATTGTTATAAATTTTTGTAAAGGAAAAACGCAAAAATATTGAGTTCAACCCTATCTTCGTGCCGTTGGAAATGTAATATTGATCTCGCCTTCAGCCAGCGATAGGCCTATAGGGATTTTATCGGGTGTTACGGGTATACCACCTTGAAGCTGGTCGGCTTTGTCAAGTGCCGATCTCCAGGCCAATGTCTGTTCATTGACTGCCACCTCCTCTTTTTCTCATAAAAAAAAAAAAAGAAGAAACAGGAAATAACAGACTTGATAGAGTTGGCGTCGGTATGTCTGCACATAGTCAATCTGCATTCTGACTCGACTCAAGTTCTTGGCGCCTATGATGCCTGATCACCATTCGGCAGTGCTTGGAGAGGAGAAAGAAGAAAAAGAAAAGAAAAAAAAGACTTTTTGCTCAGCACGAGACTTTTTCCATCGACTTGACCTGAGCCGAAGTGTCGCTTCTGCGTTAGAGGCAGTGAGCGCTTCCGCCGCTTGCCGTTCGGCGCTGCTCGCCAGCTTCGCAACCTGCCACCCGATACATGTGAGGTCCTTATCGAGTTCTAGGAGATCGACCATATTGAGGTGCGTTATACAGTTACCCATGTTCGAGTTGAAACAGCTGTAAGGCGGAAGCGGGCGAAAGAAGAAGATTTATCGTTCATATTCGACTCCGGAGAATAATTGGAACGTAGAGATTCTTCAGAAGTTAGAGTATCTGCATTGAACTAGGGCTCTGACCAACTCACACGAACACACGAAAGGTCGCTCGCGACCGACGGTTCGTCGTCTAGGAACAATTGGAAATCTCCTGATAAGTTGAAGACGAACTAAGATGACGATATACACTATCGTCTCGCTCTATGTGGCAGTCCAGCATGTTCGATGATACATTTCGTCATTCCATTGCAGTCCATTCGTTGTGAGCCGAGGGTCCCTGTACCGATCCCTGATCCAGCGCAGCTTGTGTGCTATTCTCAATCTTCCATACAAAGACACTAATCTCAATTCTCTCATATGCGTCCTCCACATACTCTCATTTTCCATCGCCTCAGACTCGTGAGATCGTTACCAATTTAGTCGCATTTCTCGAAACTATTCGTCTCGCCTGCTGTGGAATAAGAAGCCGTCGCAGTCTCCTGCAATTCGGGAAACAGGTCGCTCAGAGCCTGTGAAACGAAAACAGCGAGCTTGATTTCGACCACGCTACTCGACCTCGATTCTCTATGTCACATGTTCAAGCAAGCCATGAGTCATTTGCCCAGTGCTTATAGTTTGCTATCCATCGATGTGAGCAAGGGTCCCGCACGTTGCTGTTATTTACTCTCTACCGTCAGCATTTACGATACACGTCGTGTCTTTGCGATCGCTTGATGGACTTTTGCGATAATATCGTAGTGGGTATACTGCGAACCATTGAAGCTGGACTGCTGATTTTCGCCGTGTAAATTCGTCCGCTTCCTCGTTTACATCATACCTCCTCCTCCATTTCTCACACGCAATGAAATATCTGCTCAGTTCCTTCCGCCTGAACTCATTCTCAGCCCGCTGTCTAAAGCCTGCCCAGAAGCCGATATTAGTCTATTGTGAGGCATACACCAAGTCAGGTTTGACTGAGTCAATGATCAGGGCGCTGGCGTCGCGCCACCAGGTTAAATTAAATTTGCCTCTGACACGGAAGTATTGTAGGATTACCTAGACTTTGCTTCAGTCCTTCGACCAGCGTTACGGGAAGTTTACGCAAAAGGAGTCTTATGGAGTAGATGAATCAATGACAACATAGGTATGCTGCACGGGGCGTCCCCAGCGCAGCCTCAGTGTGGCCTCTGCCGTTATTACGCTGTCGATCTCCTCTTGATCTTCTGCGATGCCTAAGGCGTGAAGTACGTCCTAGACCCAGCCGCTCGACGCTTGACACGAAAATCTGCGCAAGCCCTAGCAGAGCAACATATCATTCCTTGTATATACTTATCTCACTGCCGTATAACTAAAATTGAATGCAACAATCTAATTCAGCACAAGCACAATAAATACCATTCGCAATATTTGTATAACAAAAAATCAAACATAATACTGTTGATTCAAAAGTAGCGCAGGCAGCAAAACAAAAAATATCCCATCGAACTTGCACAGCCAATGCGTATTTCATTCAGGGTTTCAATTTATGAAAATGCGAGATGACTCCCAAAAACAAAATCCTGGATAAATTATTATTACCGCGCGTAGTCTAATTAGAGATAAACTACACGATAATTAGAACCTATAATTTTATATTTTACATATTTCTCTATTGTTGTAACTTAAAAAAAGAAGAGAATCCGCAATGGCAAATATATTAAGAAATTATCGCAAACAATGTTTTGATCTTAGTTATTTTTATGAAGCACAATTTTTCTTAAAAAATACTGCGTCATTAGATAAGATCTGATTAAAATCTCACAAATAGATACTTAACATATGAGTCAACCGAAGTGGATCCAATAAAATATAGACAGAATAATAACGTAATAGACTTAAAAAGAAATTCAAAATATAATAGGTCGCGGGGCTCCTTCGACGGTACAGTGTATAAAAATTCATACTTGGCATCGTCGCTACCGCGCCCTTGATAAATTTATTAAAAACAGTTATCCCTATACACACAATAATTTAAAAAGATTTGTCATATTATAAAATAGTTTAGAACATTTAAGATAATTTAAAAAGTGTGACATAAACATTTTCGAAAATATATGACCAAGTTTATAAAATAATTTAAATACCTGCTATGATAAATCACCCTGAGAATAACAATATTAAACAAAATTTTAGGAATTTTTTAAAACTATATTCCGTTGATTCGGAGCAATTTTGTGAAAAATAATTTCTTAATGTGCACCACAAATATTTTTTCAAAAATTTGCATAAATACGTATAAAATAATATCCTAAAAAACATTCAGTAACATTTTGTAAATTATTGCCTTAAAACATTTATATTTTGTTCACAAAAAAATTGCATAAAATATTATAAAAAAGTTAAAAAACATTAAAATAATTTTTAATAAACAATAATTGGCAAAAACTACTAAAATATTTTAAATAAATATTAACTCCAAATTTAGATACATTCTCTTTCCAACATTTCATAAGTTGCCACAAAATACTGTGATTTAAAATATATGCCAATAAATCGTTAAAAATATATCTAAAAAACTTCATAAATATTTTTGTGTAAATAATTGCTTAGTAAACGTTTTAATCTCATTCATAAAAATATTAAAATAAAATTTATAAAAAAAATATAAAACATTGGAAATAATCTTTTATGAACATATGTCAAAAGGCTAGTAAAAAATATCTTTAAACAAATATTTAATTACCAAGACTTTGATTACAATTTTTTTGCTCAAATCGTTTATTATGTCCATTCATATTCATTAAAAATGTACATATACCATTATACCAAGTCTTTTAAAACATTTTTTAAATTTTTATAATTAATTAAAGAAACATTTATTTGTTGCACAATAATACTATTATAAAAATATTAAAACCCATTTTTTAAATAATGATTCTTAAAATATATTTTAGTAGGCTAGTAACTTATATTCGAATAAATATTTAATTAATCGAGATTTAATAACATTTTCTCTCAATAGTTTAAATATTTTATAAGTATTACACGCCGATACATATTTTTCTTGTTAAAAGTAGACGTACTATGATAAAATATTTTGAATACATTTAATAATCTTTCACTCATATTACTCAAGGCACCATTATTTGCAATATACACGGAAAAACATTGTAGAAACTTAAATTACACAAGATTTTAATATACTTTTCTTAGAAATAATTCAACATATTTTATAAACAGTTAGGATATCTCGTTTTATTCCCAATCGAGATTTAGCTAATTATCACATCCGAAAGCTGTTGAGGCAAATCCTCGACTACGACTTTACTGTCACTGAACTTTATCAAGTCAGATTTTACAGTTTCACTGAACTTAATGAAATCCGACAGTTCTTTCTGCTGATGTTCAGCCTGCTTGGAATGGCTACTCGCAGCCATGACAGCCGTTTTTTCGACGAAGTGCGTCGACCACGACAACTTCTCCTGGCTAGGCTGCTCCGATAGATCGGAGTCGTTGACAAATGCTGCCTGCTGTTTTAAGAGACCTTCAAATGCCTCATCGGATACGTCGATCACTGCTGCAGGTCCAAACTTTGGACGTTCGAGTGCGTCGCCTAAATTTATGTGATAAAAAATGTAAATATCTAATTTTGTTTGAATGCTTTTATTTGTTCAAGGAAAAAGTGTACCTTTCAGTATATCCACTGCTAAATAATCCGCAGCTCTGAACAATTCAGCTTTCACTAGAAGATCCAGCATAGAACGACACGTAGGTCGCCGTTTGCCCAGTGTACTCCACTCCGACAGAAAAATTTCGGCTCCACTTCACTGCTGCTGACGAACTGAAAAATATTAAAAATTGTTTGCAAAATAATTAAAAATTTTCGAATTTCTCGGGATTGAAACCAATAACTCAATACCCTGAAACATTGTATTTCACTTATTATTAAGTATGCAGTGTATGTACGTACTCTATAGTCATGTAATCATATATATAACGACTCAGAGACACGACTTTTTTCTTCGTAATATATATATATATATATTCAAATTTTTGCGCCTTTTTACGAATCAGTCAATTACATGATTTAGAAAAAGTATTGTAAACTATACAACAGTCGAGAACCACGACTTGTAGTTTGCAGTAGCAAAAAGTGCGGAAATAGTAATTTGCATAGCTCAGTATAACCATATTATACTAGCTGTGTAGATTTTTCGCAATTGCTCAGTGAAAGTGACTCGAGGCAGTAATGTCGCGTAAACGCAATGAAATTTATGCTGTTATCGACTGAGCTAGATGTCGTGCGAGTCGTGTTTGGCCCTGGCCGTAGGGCCGTATTCACTGTGAGTGTGCGCATACTGTGGCGTCCTCACCTTGAAATACGAACGTGTGCTATAAATCTTTCGAGAAAAATCTAGAACCGCGAAACACGCTGGATCCGCGCAGTGTTCCACCTCAAAATATAGCAAATTGCAAATGGCGAAATCAACACGTTGAGATTGTTGTGCACATGGATTCGACATATAGACAATCAATTTAGTAAGCACAAGAAAAAATATTATCGTGATTGCTTTTGCAATCTTCAAAATCAATATTTATTCCTGTTTGTTTTCAGGGATTGATGTGGATTAGATTGCGCAGAAGCATTTTACACCGTGAATTCTCGACGTCGAGTTGCTAACTGCTGGTGGACGACCAGCAAAATTTGTTGTAGGTAAACTTCTATCCGTTTCCAGATACTTCCTCACCCCGGTCGTCCACCAGCAGTTAGCAACTCGACGTCGAGAATTCACGGTGTAAAATGCTGGATCTTCTCTCTCTGTCGGAGTGGAGTACACTGGGCAAACGGCGACCTACGTGTCGTTCTATGCTGGATCTTCTAGTGAAAGCTGAATTGTTCAGAGCTGCGGATTATTTAGCAGTGGATATACTGAAAGGTACACTTTTTCCTTGAACAAATAAAAGCATTCAAACAAAATTAGATATTTACATTTTTTATCACATAAATTTAGGCGACGCACTCGAACGTCCAAAGTTTGGACCTGCAGCAGTGATCGACGTATCCGATGAGGCATTTGAAGGTCTCTTAAAACAGCAGGCAGCATTTGTCAACGACTCCGATCTATCGGAGCAGCCTAGCCAGGAGAAGTTGTCGTGGTCGACGCACTTCGTCGAAAAAACGGCTGTCATGGCTGCGAGTAGCCATTCCAAGCAGGCTGAACATCAGCAGAAAGAACTGTCGGATTTCATTAAGTTCAGTGAAACTGTAAAATCTGACTTGATAAAGTTCAGTGACAGTAAAGTCGTAGTCGAGGATTTGCCTCAACAGCTTTCGGATGTGATAATTAGCGACAATGACGTTGCTAAAGAACAAACAGAAGTGGCGGAGAATCCCCCTCCAGACGGCGAGACGTCGAAGAAACCAGCGACCACCGACACTCGCACCCGCAAACGCCGCGACTCGCCGCATACGGACCGTGGTCTTTCTCATCAGCGAGTTTTAACCCGAGACTGGAGGTTGCACCCTGCCAGTCGAAGGCACGAGTTCACTGCTGCGGCTCACACGAAAGTGAGTCTGTGACAAAAAGCCGTGAACGTTGCGCGCTGTCTCTCGCAACTCGCTCCTATAAGTACCCTCAGGAGCGCGAACGAGCTGCGAGTTGTCGGTACGCCGTGCTCTGCTACTGCTGAGTCCGCCTGGCGGACGAGCGCGGAACTGCTAGCACGCGGCGGGTATTCGCCGTTAGTGCGATCGTAGATCGTCACACTTCCCTCTTTCTCGGCGGGGGGAGGGGTGGTAACGAGGAGAATGATCTAGGAAATCATTTAAAAGAATATTTTTCCAGCAAAAACAAACAGTGCTATAAATGTAAAATGGAGGCATCAGTATCTTATAAAATAAAAAGTTATTTATGTGTCGAATTGGAAACAAGTAGTATATTTAATAGAAATGTACAGTGTAATTTGAATAGTATTCCTGCCCATTTAAATTTATGTAAAGAAGATTATAATTTAGTGGGAGTAGTAGCATTTGATATGCCATGCCATGAAGATGCTTTAATGCATTATTACGCATTTATTAAATTGCCTTATATAACTTATAGTTGCCAACATTTTACCTTGTAAAAGGTGTTCATTAAACTGATTTCACAACCTTTTAATGAGTTTACTTAATTAAATAAACTTATAATGGAAATTTTTTTAACAGAAACAATTCCTCAGGGGCTGTTGCAATATTGTCGGTTTTTATGAAGTCTAGCAGAATTCTGATTTCCAACAAAGACTAAGACAACTCCGATTTGCTCTTTTATTGTTAGTAATTTTTTGTAAGGAAAACGGCAAAATATTGAGTTGCACTAGTCTTCGTTGCCCGTTGGAAATTGTTAAATATTGATATCGGCCTTCAGCAGCAGCGTAGTAGGCTATAGGGGATTTTTATCGGGTGTTACGGGTATACTAACCTTGAAGCTGGTCGGGCTTTTGTCGCTGCCGATCTCCAGGGCCATGTCGGTTCATTGACGTCCACCTCCTCCTTTTTCTCGAACTTGATGAGATTGTTGCCATAGTCAATCGCATTCTGACTCGATAAGTTCTTGGGCTCTGATTGCCTGATGCATACCATTCGGCAGCTGCTGGAGCTTTTGCTCAAGCACGGACTTCTCCATCGACTTGACCTTGAGCGCGAAGTGTCGCTTGCTGGCGGTTAGAGCAGTGAAGCGTCTTCGGCGGTTGTCGTTGCGGTGCTCGCCAGCTGCGGCAAACTCTGCTGCACCCCGATGACATGTGAGGCCTTATCGAGTTCGAGGAGTCGACCATGATTGAGGTGGCGTTATACAGTTACTCTCATGTCGAGGTTGAAACAGCTGTAACGAAAGAAGGAAGATCTTGTCGTTCATTTTCGACTCCGGAGGAATAATTGAACGTATGAGGTCTTGAAGTTAGAGTATCTGGTTGCCATTGAGCTAGGAGCCTCTGGTATACAACTCAAACGACCAGCTACGAAGGTCGTCCTCGCGACCGACGGGTTCGTCGTCTAGGACAAGTGGAAAAAGCTCCTGCAGTAGTTGAAGACGAGCTAAGAGTGACCGATGATCACACTATCGGTCTCGCTCTTGATGTGGCAGTCCAGCATGTTCTGATGATACAATTTGGCGATGTCCAGTGTCTAGTCCATCGTTGTGAGCCGGGGGTCCTGTACCGATCCCTGATCCAGCGCGCTTGTGTGGCTATTCTCCATCTTCATACAAAGACGATCTACGCAAGTTCTCGCTCATCGTCCTCGACAATCTCGTCATTTTCATCGTCCTCGGACTCGGTGAGATCGTTACCATAGTCGCATTTCTCGAACTCGTTCTCGGCCTGCTGTGGAAGAAGAAGGCCTCGCAGTCTTCTGCTAATTTCGGGGAAACAAGCGCTCTAAGCCTGTGGAAGACGAGAACAGTCGAGCTTTGATTTCGACGCACGCTATCGACTCGATCTCTATGTCACAGTTCAGCAAGTCATGGAACTATTTGCCAGTGCTTATAGTTTGCAGTCCATCGATGTGAGCAAGGGGTCCCGAGCACGTTGCTGTATTTACTCTCTGTACCCAGCATTTACGTACACGTCGTGTCTTTGACGATCTGCTTGATGGACTTGTTGCGGGATATCGTATGGGTATACTGAACTTGAGGCTGGACTGCTGATTTTCGCCTGTAGAAGCGTCGGCTTCTCGTTGACATCTACCTCCTCCTCCATGTGCTCAAACTCAATGAAATAGTTGCTGCAGTTGCGTCCCGCCTCGAACTCATTCTCAGGCTCGCTGTCTAATGCGCTGCCCAGGAGCCGATATTAGCTGTTGAGGCATACGACCAAGTTCAGGTTGACTGATAATGATCAAGGCGGCGTGGGCGTCGCGCCACTCAGGTTAAGATTAAAGTTGTTGCTGTAACGGAAGATTGAGGAATTACCTAGACCTTGCAGCCTTCGACACGTTACGGAAGTTTACGCGAAAATGAGTTTATGGAGTAGATGATCAAGACATAGGTATTGCTGCCAACGGGGTCGTCGCCGAGCTCAAGTGGTGGGCTGCCGATTACGCTGTCGATCTCGCTCTTGATCTCTGGCGATCTGCGCTATAGTGCTTGAGTCGTCCTGACCAGCGCTCGACGCTTTGACACGAAAATCTTGACGGGCGAGGCCCTAGCAGTAGCACGAGTATCTCTTCGTTTATACTATCTCGACTGCCGTTGATACTTAAAATGTGAATGCAACACTATTATGCACCAGCACATAAATACTATTCGCAAAATTTATACAAAATCATAACATAATTGTTGATTCCAAGTAGCGCAGCAGCAGAAAGCAAAATATCCAGTCGAACTTGAACGAGTCCAAGTGCGTATTTATTCAGGGTTTCCAATTTATGAAGAATGCGAGGGACTCCAAAACGAAACGATGCTCTGGAAATTATTTATTCGCGGCGTAGTCGTAATTAGAGGATAATCAACTTACAGATATTAGAACCTTATACTATTATATTTTTTGACATATTCTTCTATTGTTGTACTTAAAAAGAAGAGAATCGCATGGCCAAAAATATTAAAAATTATCGCAAATTAATTTTTGATCTTAGTTATTTTTATGAAGGAGCAATTTTCTTAGAAAATACTGCGGTCATTAGAAAGATCTGATTAAAATCTTCAAATAGGATACTTACACATATGAGTCACAAGGGATCAAATAAATATAGACAGAATAATATAAGTAATAGGTTAAAAAGCAAATTCAAAGTATAATAGGTCGCGGGCTCCCGACGGTACAGTGTATAAAACTTATACTTGCCATCGGCGCTACCGCGCCCTTGATAAATTTATTAAAAACAGTATCGCTAATAGCACACATATTTTAAAAGATTTGTATATTAAATATTTTAGAAACATTTTTAAGATAATTTAAAAGTGTGACATAACAATTTTCGAAAATATATGACCAAGATTTATAAAATATTTTAAAATTTGATTGTAAATATTGTAAGAAAAATATTAAAAAATAATTTTAGGAATTTTTTTTAAATAATTCTGTGTTGATTGCGACATATTTTGTGAAAATCTTTTATAATGTTGCACAAAATATTTTTTCAAAAATTTGCATAAATCGCTATAAAAATATATCTAAAAAACATTCAGAAACATTTTGTAAATATTGCTTAGAAACATTTTAATATTTGGTTCACAAAAAATATGCATAAAATATTATAAAAATGTTAAAACCATTTAAAATAATGTTTTATAAACATAATTGCAAAACACTAGTAAATATTTAAATAAATATTAACTACAAGAGTTGGATACATTCTCTTTCAAACATTTCATAATGTTGCCACAAAATGTGAATTAAAATATTTGCATAAATCGTTATAAAATATATCTAAAAAACGTTCATAAATATTTGTAAATATTGCTTAGAAACGTTAATCTCATTCACTAAAAATATTAAAATAAAATGTTATAAAAAATTATACATTGGAAATAATGTTTTTATGAACATTTGCAAAAGGCTAGAAAATATTTTAAACAATATTATATTACAAGAATTTGATACATTTTTTGTCAAACGTTTATATGTTGCATTCATATTTCATTAAAACATGTACATATACCATTATACAGGTTTTTTAACATTTGTTTATATTTTAATAATTATTTATAAGAAACATTTTATTTTGGTCACAATAAACTATTATAAAAATATTAAACAACATTTTTTAATAATGATTCTTAAGATATATTTTAGTAGGCTAGTAACTATATTCGAATAAATATTTAATTAACGAGATTTAATAACATTTTTCTCTCAATAGTTTAAAATATTTTATAAGTATTACACGCGATACTATTTTTATTGTTAAGTAGACGTAATATGATATAAATATTTTGATACATTTTATAATCTTTCAAACATCATATTACTCAAGCACTTATTTGCAATATTCACGGAAGAACATTTTTAGAAACTTAAAATTACACAGATTTTAATATACTTTTCTTAGAAATATTTCAAAATATTTTATAAACAGTTAGGGATTTCTTGTTTTATTCCAATCGAGATTTAATAATTATGTCGCGAATACTAGGCGCGAAACAAATCAATATGTCACGAGACATCCCTTGCTACATTACGTAGTGTTGTTTGCATACGCTCACCCAAAATACCGTGCATCATTTAGGAGGAAGCATAAAACCCGACACCACCGTGAAAATCGCGTTCTACGCTCACTTGTCAAGAAAATAAACTCGATACTTTGCAGGCGAGTAAACGATCTCGCAACAGAGTGTTTGTCAGCCAAGCGAAGGCTGCGGGAAACGCTAAGTCCGCGAATTGTTTTTTTTTTTTTTTTTTTTTTTTCGAAATATACTATACAACTTTTGTAAAATTATAATTTCCCTCTTTATATACTTTCATAATGAATCGCAATATATCACAAGTTTTTATATCATTCCTTTAATTAATGAAATATATTATATATATTTGGTAGATATATATATTGTGGATTAATTTGAATAATATATCAATAAAATAAAGAACATTTTATAAATATTTTAAGTTAATAAAAAAGTAATTACTTAAGCTCGCATCTCAATAGCTTAACCGTTTTTTAATATTCCCCTTAAATAAACCGATAATCTATATTGTTGAAATCATAGGATTCCTTTTAAGAGTAATGAACGCATTTAAATTAAAATACCTAAAAGATTCACGCTAGCAAAGGGGCAATTAATTGCCAAAAAATTTAACACATTACAAGAAATCTGTGTACCCGTATTCTTATAATTGGAGAATATATTATTAATACCTAAAAATGTATTTAAATTTATATACTCGAATAAATAAATTACAAAAGGTAGCATTGGTTAAGTATAACAATAGCGAATTATCATAGTGGTATATGTAACATTTTTTTGAGTAAATTCATAAGTTCATAACCAAGCTGTAACGGAGTAATGGCCAGACTGGTACGCAGAAGGTCGCTGGTTCAAATCCCGCCCCGCGTCCAAGGTTTTTTTAATTCTAAATCTTTCACATATATATGCCATAAATATTGCAAAAATAAATATTTCAAATATAATAAATATATGATATATCAGAAAACTTGATTCGCCAAAACTTAATAAAATTTCATGAAGCCTTGCAAACATAAAATTCTCATAAATTTTGGTAATATGTTGAAAAGACTATTTTGTATTTATATTTAAAAATATTTCATTCAAATATATAAGTATCGCAATATTTTAAAATATTTTATTTAAATAGTCTGATTGTTACTAAAGAGAAACTAAAAAAATATATATGATAACTATTTTAAAATTCAAATATTCTAATAAGATTTTGTAAATTATTTACAAAGTTCTCTTAGGTTTGCCAGCGATTTTCAACGAAATATTTTTGATAATACTTTATAAAAAATATTAGCAAAATTTAAACAAATATATTAAAAATATTTTGCAAAATGTTTTAAACGATATAAAATAATTTTTTTGCAATACTTTTAAGACAATATTTTACCCTAAGGAACACATTAAGATTTGTAAAAATATTTTAGAAATATGCTTGAAATGATGCAGAACATTTCATTTGTGATGTAAAATATGTTTAAATATATTTAACAATATAGGGTATATAAAATAGTTTATATTGTAAATAGTTGTATAAAACCTCACCAGTGTTTTTGTACAGTGATTATATTTGACAATTAACAATCATTTCAAAGTAAAATACAAATAATTACATTCTATTCCTGAATATACATGTGGACCAAGTGAATTTGAACTGCATAAATTTCAACATGATGTACAAGTATCGCAGGGTGACACCGTTGCTGTCTATATAACTTCATAGAAAGAATTGTTAAAAATGTGGATATATTAAATATTTCTAATATAAAGTATTCCAATTTCGTGGTGTATGTACATACCTATAACAGTGTTCCAGATATGTAATTTTATTAATTTTAAACAACTTAGAATAAAAGTATTCAGTTTACAAATTTTTTGATGATTACTAGACCTGATAATCAGCTGATTATCATTAGACATTTTACTCACATAAATGCTTATGTTAACTATCAGATTTAATAAAAGATATTAAGCTGATTTTACCATGATAATTAACTAACGTTTTTGCACTGATTATACAGATTCCTGATTATCAGCTAATATTCAGCTGATTGTCATCTGTCCTTTTCCGTATAACTATATAAGTTCGAATAATGTCTATCTCTAAACTACACGGATGGTATGGAAGCAACTACAGACAATTTCGCAATAAGCTAAGAGAGCATAACAACTCAATGTATGTATACAAGATTATCACAAAATGTTAAACTATTTTGATATTATATGGCAAATAGAGATTATATCATATGAACTCTGAATAATGCCATAAATAAGCGAAGGAAATTGAAAGAATACTGAGGCTATTCATATCGAACAACCACAGTCTACATATAATAATATATAAATTTTGTATTAGGCAAGTGTGTATGCCCTAGTTGAAAAAAAAAAAGATTAGAACGGGATTGGAAACCAAAAAATAAATTATATTCCAATTCAATCCCGCTTTTTTGTCCAGTTGGATTCGCGTTTCAAACTGGTATAATACATTCTCTCCGTTATCAATTTGAGTAGTGGATTGGAACGTATTAAAAGTGATTGAATATTAAAATTTTGGATTTACCGTTCGGTTGAAGGCAAATTGAAAAACGGATCAGAATAAGCAAACGTTTCACATCCCGTTACAATCAACTCAAATCATTAGATTCTATTTTTTAACGAGGGTAAGGATAAAAAATGAATTACACGTCAAAAGGTTTATATTTATGCATAGCATATTAATATTATAGTGTTATGCGAGAATGCTTAATATAAAATAATAAGCAAATTTTAGACAATATCGTCAACAAATTATTTTTAGCTGTTGCTCGATTATCTTCTAACTATGTAGGCTTTAGTTCCAATTACCTAAACAACCCATTTATCTGTCTTCCTAATCAATTTCAGCATTAATTATTTAAATCATCACTAAATATAACTGAAATCATATTTCATCTTGCTAATTTATGATTTTTTATATAACTACATATGTATCTTGTAACAATTACTTACAAGTCATAAAATTCTTGAATATATGTTGTATCATACATAGTACCACGCAACGGCGGCATGCTTATTTATATAAATTATACCACACGCACAACACAATAATTAATTTTTTTAGTCCTTTGCATGTCTCTTCAAATTTTACTTAAATGTCATTAAATTTAAAAACCGCACTCGTATGAATGGGCCCACCGTTAATTGAAACTTTGAATATTTATGAAAGCGCAGCCATGTCAGGTGGCTAATTATGAGCAGGGTCAGGTAGGGTTAGGGCATTATGACGTAAACTGTGAGTCGCC
>VCDM03000507.1:0-21603 GCA_012977825.3 Pteromalus puparum
GTCGGGTCAGCCTCACACTCAGAGGTCGAGAAAGAAACTGAGAATGAAGCCGGAAACGAGAGCCTAGAGGAGATTGTCAATGAATCTGACTTCCGAANGAAATAGCGGTCGGGTCAGCCTCACACTCAGAGGTCGAGAAAGAAACTGAGAATGAAGCCGGAAACGAGAGCCTAGAGGAGATCGTCAATTCCTCGCTGAAACAGATTCGGACCCTATCGAATCTGACTTCCGAAGAAGACGAGCTGAGTGGGCTTAGCAACCGGTTAACCACTTCTAACCAGCTACAGCAGCTCATTTCTGCACAAGTCCTGGGCACCCTTAGTGATCCATCTGAATACAGCACAACTCGAAAATCGCTTGACCCCACATCGCTGTTATTCGTCAATAAAACCACCAGAATTCAGCCAGGTATCATACCAGCGGGCCACTTTCTCTCCAACCCTGCTCTCGACAATACGATGAACTTNAAGAAGACGAGCTGAGTGGGCTTAGCAACCGGTTAACCACTTCTAACCAGCTACAGCAGCTCATTTCTGCACAAGTCCTGGGCACCCTTAGTGATCCGTCTGAATACAGCACAACTCGAAAATCGCTTGACCCCACATCGCTGTTATTCGTCAATAAAACCACCAGACTTCAGCCAGGTATCATACCAGCTGGCCACTTTCTCTCCAGCCCTGCTCTCGACAATACGATGGGAACTCCTAACTTCATGGGGATCTGGCCTTATGCTGAGACTAATAGGAACACGGTACCGCCGAGCACAGGAGCAATCAAGAAAGCACACGTACTGCGAAGATCATTGTCAGACGATGGACAAGGAACGAGTCAGTCACAAACCTGGGAATTAAGAACACCAAAGTCGAAGTCCAAGCAACACGTTCAGCCAGTTCGCCTAAATACACAACCCGACGAACTCGCCAACGTGGAAGGCCAACCAGATTTAAAGCCGCAAGAGAAGAGTGAGAGAGTACTGCCGAATGCTAACGTAACCCGTTGGCGGATCAGCAGCAAGAGTACAAGTAGTGAAGAAGCCGAGGATAGCANCGACGAACTCGCCAACGTAGAAGCCAAGAAACCGACGGAGGCCGGTGAAGCCAGTAAATCAGCGAAAAAGAAGATTACGCTGAAATCACCCAAATTGCCATGGTTTGCGAAGAGTAACTCGAAGAAACTAACGTCTCAACCTAAAGATAAAATTCAGCCAGATGAGAGCGACAGTAGTAGCGACATGAATAGTGACAGTGATGAGTCAGAGGTCGAACAGCTCGAAATCCAGCCAAGTCCTGAGGTGATGACTCCGACGAAAACCATCGGTGTCAAGAATAAGCCCAAGACTATCAAGAAGTCAAAGAAAGAAAGAGCCAGTGAAGAGAGCTCGAGCAGCAGCTCTAGCAGCGATGACAGTAGTAGTAGCCAGGAGAGTAACTCCGAGAGCTCGGACTCAGACAACCAGGATAGTAAGAAGGCTAAAAATCGCAAGAAGAGATCCTCCNAGCTCGAGTAGCAGCTCTAGCAGTGATGACAGTAGTAGTAGCCAGGAGAGTGACTCCGAGAGCTCGGACTCAGACAACCAGGATAGTAAGAAGGCTAAAAATCGCAAGAAGAGATCCTCCAGACGGGTGGAAGGTGAAGGTAAATTGGCTAAGCGACGGGGTAGAGAAGATAAGTTATCCAGGCAAATCTACCAATTGCAAATCGTGCTAGGTTGGAACATCAAATTCGCCGGGGAGTCGAAGGATGACCCTGAAGAATACCTGTCCCAAATTACAGAATGCAAGGAGAGCCTGGGGCTTAGGAGCAACGAGATTCTAGCCGTGATCCCGCACACCCTGTCTAAGAGAGCCAGTATGTGGTTTCGGACAGAGAAGAAAGAACTCTCTGATTGGAAGTCTTTTAAGAAAGCCTTTAGGCAACAATTCATTAACCAAATGAATGATAATGATGTCATGGATGAATTGCTTAGGCGCACGCAAGGAAAAGGGGAGAAGATTTCTACGTACGTCATGAATTTCAAGTACATAGTTTCCCACCTGAGGAAACCAATGAAATTGAAAGAGCAATTAAAGTTACTGACGGAAAGATTAAGGCCGGAGTACCGTAGAGTGATCCGTAGGAAGAAAATAGAGTCTTACGACGATGTAAAAAAATATTGCAGGGCGCTTGAGGAGGAAATGGAGCAAGATTCCAGGTATACACCACCACCCAGCGTTGAGAAAAGTCGTTTACCAGCCGCCGCCTGGTCACCTGCTTCGAAAGCCAGAGTTGCTGCCACTAAAGAAATCGACGATGTTGCCGAAGTTATGGCAGATAACGCTGCCAATACCAATAACACCAACAACCATAAAAACAGAAATAGGAAGCAGAAGCAACAACCTAATGCATCTCCTGCGAGTTCTACTGTCGTAACTGAGCAACCGGTAAATACTAGCCAGACCGGTGGAGGCGAACGGACTAAGAATGGGAAANACCAGTGGAGGCGAACGGACTAGGAATGGGAAACCCAAAGGGCAGCCGAGCCGCAGTCCACACCAAAGTCAAAACCAACCACCACCAGACAGTGCTGACCGCGCTACTGCCAGTCAGTACCAAGCACCGAGACAGAATGCTACCGGTGAACCACCTAAATTCGTCGGAGTTTGTTACCACTGTCAATTGGTCGGTCATAGGGCCGCTAACTGCCCGACTATAGTGTGTTATACGTGCCAGCAGCAAGGCCACATATCACCATTCTGCCCTCAGCGTAGCCGTAACCAAATTCAATGCCAAGTTTGTGGCCAACTAGGAGTAACGTTCCAAAATTGTGGAAACTGTGCATCAGTTCGGTCAATGTTGGGAAATGGAAATGCGGGGGTGCCCCTGGGGCCGGCGCCATCCGCAGTTCAGTAGTAACGGCCTCGCCGGAGTTGTTGAAAACTGGTTATTCCCCGGCTAATTCGCAGGGAATGATTGCAGTTTTGGGAGGGGGAGGGAGTAGTCAGGGACTACTGAGTTTAGAGCCGCCGGAGATGAAGAATCAGCATAGTGCGACAGCTAGCATGACCTGCTGGCCTAGCACATCGCTTAAGCCAGATTTAAAGCCGCGAGAGAAGAGTGAGAGAGTACTGCCGAATGCTAACGTAACCCGTTGGCGGATCAGCAGTAAGAGTACAAGTAGTGAAGAAGCCGAGGATAGCAAGTTATCAGCAGAGGCGAAAGTTCAGGACTCGTCCAGTGATGAAGAGGACTACGAAGCTCGCAAAAGGGGGAATCAAACCCTGAGGAGCAAGAGTAGTAGCCAATTCGAAACTCGAAAAAAGTCGGAAGAATTCTCGCCGGTAACGCTGGAACTGAGCAGCGAGTCCGAGGAGTCATTATCAGATGAAGTCAGGAAGATTAACCGAGGGAAATTCCCGTTAGGCAAAGGTGCATCTAAATTAGAGCACTACACGCCAAATCAAGGTGCTATCTTCTCAAGAGAGAGTATGAGTAGAGTTAAACAGAGAGTAGTGGATAGAGAAGAAGAGAGAAAGTTAACAGGCGAAGAGAAGGAAGATTTCGTGAGAGTGGAGTTTGAGAGACCAGAGAAGAGAGTTACTTTCGAGTTGAAGCCTGAACAGTCTGATGAATCTGATGAAGCAAGTCTCGTAGAGGTTTCAGAAACTTGGGAAGATACATCTGTTCAGTCGACACGAGAGAAGATTATGGAATTAGTTGAGGAGGAAGAGGATTTTGGGAAGTTGCGAAAGATCGCGTGGACGATCGATCAGCTATGTGAGGAAGAAGTAGTGGTCGGAGGGCAAAATCAGCCGGAGATGAAAATAGTTAGAGAGACGAGAGAGCCAATCCCGCCAGATTCTGACTCAGACTACTGGTGCCAGCTGTCGCAGACTCTCGGCGCAGATGAGAATCACGCTTCCACTGCGGCCGTGACTGCTGACAACAGGAACTACATGCAAATAGTCATGGGTGGAACTGCCTATCGGGCTCTCTTCGATCCTGGCGCCATGATCACCTTAGTGGGACCAAGAGTAGCCAAAAGGTTCGAAGATAGACTGACAACTGCTAGAGCCTCTATTCAAGCAATCACGGGCGAAGTGTCACCTGTAATGGGAAACTTACGCGTAAATTTTGAATTAGAAGGAATAAATGCCAGTATCACAGCCCGTGCAGTCAAAGAGATTGGACATGATGTAGTGATTGGTAGAGACTTTTGCGAGACTTTTAAAATAGATACAGATCATAGAGGTTGGTGGAGAGCGAATGTTGGAAAATGGCGTAGATTCAATAACCAGAATCCGTCGGATGACGATAAAGTCTTTGCCGAGTGTGCCGGAATTACTGAATTAGACGATGATGAAAGGAAAGAGATCGAAGAGATAGTCCATGGAATTCTGCCAGATTACTCGCCAGACGTTCTAGGGTATACGGACCTCACCGAGCATCACATTCTATTGACGTGCGACACACCAGTAAGACAGAAATTCCGCCGAAGATCGCCAAAAAAGATTGAGTCGATTCAGAGGGAGGCCAGGAAGCTAGAGAAACTAGGCATAATAGAGAGATCAGCCAGTGACTTTGTTCAACCAAGTGGTCATGGTGCCGAAGCAAGGTACAGATGAGGAGAGGCTGTGTGTGGACTTCACGGACATTAATAAATTCACGAAGAAAGACGGTTATCAATTGCCTCAAATGGACGCTATACTAGATAGACTCCGTTGTGCTCGATATTTAAGCAAGATTGACCTCCGCCAAGCTTACTTTCAAGTGAAAATGGAAGAAAGCAGCAGGAAGTATACAGCCTTCGCTGTACCGGGATATGGTCTCTGGCAATTTACCAGAATGCCGTTCGGCCTCATTAACGCACCAATGACCCTGCAACGGCTAGTTGACTCACTGTTTGGCCCAGAAGACGCACCGCAAATCTTTGGTTATTTAGACGATATCGTTATCGCCACCGACACATTTGAGGAGCATAAAATTAAGATTAAGTATGTGTTGGAAAAGTTAGTATCAGCCGGTTTGACGATTAATCCCCAGAAGTGTAACTTTTGCGTGAGCCAGATCAAATACCTGGGTTTCATATTGGATAAAGATGGTTTAAGGACGGATCCAGACAAGGTTGCGCCAGTGTTGAACTGCCCAGCTCCACGAAACGTCAAAGAGTTAAGAAGAGTCCTAGGAATGATCGGATGGTACGCCAGATTTATCGAGAATAGCTCCGAAACGAAAATTCCGTTGGTGAAGCTCTTACGAAAGGACCAAGCGTGGTCATGGGGAGATGAGCAGCAAGAAGCATTCGAAAAGCTCAAGAAAGCTCTAACAGAGGCGCCAGTACTGGCGAGGCCAGACTTTGAAAGGCCATTCTGTATCCAATGTGATGCTAGCAACTATGCAATAGGAGCCGTGCTAACGCAGGAATTTGAAGACGGAGAACACCCAATTGTCTATATTAGCCGTGTATTAACTCCAGCCGAGAAAAACTACACTACTACCGAGAAGGAATGTTTGGCATTAGTATGGGCAATCAAAAAGTTGCGACCATACGTAGAAGGGTACCATTTCACAGTCATAACAGACCACAGTGCATTACGCTGGCTTCGATCATTAAAAGAGCCGAGTGGAAGACTGGCCAGATGGGCCCTTGAGATCCAGCAGTGGGACTTCGACATCGTGCATCGCAAGGGTGCGAACCATAAAGTGCCCGACGCCTTGTCAAGAATGTTTGAGCAAGAGTTAGCAGCCGTAGCCGAAATTTCCGATCCATGGTACGCCAGACGATTGAAAGAAGTGAAGGAGTCGCCGAGCAAATTCTCGCAGTGGCGAGTAGAGGACGAGAAGTTGTACAGATATAAAAGAGATCCGCTATTAGATCCCATTACTCACAGCGACGAGGCTTGGAAGCTAGTGATACCAGCCGAGCAGCGTGAGAGAGTCATGAACGTGGCGCACGGAGAAATCACTGCCGGACATTTAGGGGTCGAGAAGACCTACGACAGAATAGCCAGAGAATATTTTTGGCCGGGAATGTATCATGACGTACACGCCTTCGTGACGTCCTGTCAGACGTGCCAGCAATATAAAGTCTCACAGCAAGGGCCGCAAGGCCTTATAGGGAAAAGAGTCGTTGAGAAGCCGTGGACTGTAGTCGCAGCCGACATGATGGAGTTTCCGAGAAGTAAGAGTCAGAACAAATACCTGCTGGTTTTTCAAGACCTTTTTACCCGTTGGGTGGAAGTCAAGCCACTACGTAAAGCGGACGGGAAATCAGTCGCCAGAGCATTCGAAGAGTTAGTACTATTTCGATGGGAGACGCCAGAGTATCTCTTGACTGATAACGGAACCGAATTTATCAACAAGAATGTCGCCGAGGCGCTGAAGGAGTATGGAGTGACGCACGTTACTTCACCACCATATCACCCTCAAGCCAATCCCGTCGAGAGGAGTAATCGAACCCTTAAGACCATGATAGCTATGTTCGCCGAGAATCATCGAGACTGGGACAAGCATGTCCATGAACTTCGTCACGCCATGAATACGGCCGTGCAGTCGACTCTTAAAACATCCCCAGCCTTCTTGAACTACGGTCGACACCCCACGCCAGTTAAAAGCTTGCGCCGAGAAATAGAGAACAGGGGACCTAAGTTGCAGTTGTACCCTAAAGTATGGGAAGACCGTATGAAGCGCTTAGATGCCCTACGAGAACTCGTTGCTAAATTCATAGATAATGCGAGAGACAAGCAAGGGAGAGCATATAATCGAGGCCGCCGGATAGCCAGTTTTTCTGTCGGAGATCTTGTCTTGATACGAACCCATTACCTTTCAAAAGCCGCTGAGAGTTTCTCTGCCAAACTAGCCCCTAAGTTCGAAGGACCCTTTCAAATTTCCGAGCAAAAATCTCCTACCGTGTATATCTTGGAAGCCGAAGGGGGTGATAGCCGGAAAATCGCTAAAGTGCATGTGTCAGATCTAAAGAGATATTTACCGCCGCGTAATTCCAAACCTAACAATCCCAGCCCTGATCCTAGAAGCCAGTAGCGGAAGCCATCCTGTCGAAGGACATACCTTCATTCCAGGAACAAAATAAATGTGGTTCGTATTGGTGATGGTGTAGAGGAAAATTGTGTTGTCCGAAGCTAGCTCGTAGAATTTGTACTTATAATTTTGTGACTTGCGGGAAAAGATGCATCGCCCGACTCGCTCCCGGAGTGCCGTGACTAAGTCACGCCACGTCGCCGAGGGGGAGTTTTCTCCGCCAGATTTTTCAGCCGTGTCGCCGAATTTTGTGCCCCCGCAGTGGTCGACGAGACACCAGCGCGACCGCCACCCGGAAGGCCCTAAGGGGGAAGAGGCTCTTCATCGAGAGCTCCGAGTTCGTGCCGCTGCTCTTCGCCGAGAAAGAGAGGAGGAAGAGTGGCGAGAGTATGAACTACTGGCCGACTCGGACGACGAAGGGGAGGCCGACCCGCTGACGCTCGTCTCTTCCGTGGGAGGTCCACCAGCCCAGGAGCCCGAGCCAATGGAGGTGGCATCGGTGTCCTTCGCCCCTGCGCCCGCCAACACCACCACGAGCAAGGGCAGCCAACCAGCGGCGAGAGTCCCCGCGTGGAAGCGTCTGGAGAGCGCAGAGGAACGGGCAAGCCGAGAAGCTGTGGAGGAGCTGGCGCGCGTGATGGGGGAGGAAACGAGTGTAGTTTCCCCTACCCAGGTCGAAGAGCCTATTCTCGACACGGGGGAACTGCCTCCACGGCCCTCTCCCGCACGTGTCGTCAGCCCGGTCTCGCGCACCCCAGCGAGGGCCACTATTCCGCCGGACAATACCGCCGAGATTCTCCGCCGGGAAAGAAGTTGCAGCCAGAAGCAATTGCAGCAGCCGAGGGTGGAGAAGAGAGAAGGGCCGCCGTTGAAGGTTAAGCTTTCGGGGTTGCGTTTCAGTGGGTTAACACCAATACCCACGGACCCGGAGCTCGACCCACCCCCGTACCACTGCTTCAATTGCTGGAAGAGGGGTCACACAGTCTTCCAGTGCCCGGTGCCGCGAGAGGGGAAGATCTGCCTCAACTGCGGCCGATTCGGAGTGGACCTGAGGACATGCCCGCGGTGCCGAGATCGGTACGCGGAGAGCCAGGAGGGAGGATGTGGGCCTAGCCGCGCTAGAGCCAGCAGTCGCAGTCGAGCAGACGAGGCGAGGAGCAGCACCAAGGTGGAAGAGGGCAGTCGCACGACCACTCGCCCCGACCATCAGCTACAGCCGACTGGAACGGGTGAGAGGGTCAGCGTAGTTGAGGAGAGCCGGCCGAGTTGGGAGCGCCCCGCACCTTCTAAGGCCACGGAACGCAGCCCTCGTAGCCCTACTAATGGTCGAAGTCGACGTCGAGAGACGCCCTATGCTGTGGCTGAGGGCGGGAGCCCGACGAGCACCCCATCGACTTCGCCCAGGGGCGAAGTATCATCTCGGGAGGAATCTCCGACCCGCGGCGTCACCGAAGCGGTGGCCGAAACCCTGCAATTGATGGACGAAGTCCAAGATTTGCTGCAGGACATCAGAGAGTCTATCCTGAGACGAACCTTCTGCCAGACCCAGTCCAGAAAGTCGAGAAGGAGCTCGAAGAGGGACTAGAGAGGGAGGTCGTCATCGCAGCCGGATGAGGAGCCAATTTGCAGCCGTGAGAGTGAGTATCCTTGTTCTATTCCGGGTATCCACCCAATGATCTGCTTACACCCGTAACCTTAATTTAAGCTAATCATATAATTCTTACAGCCCTGCAGTTCCAAGACAGTAGTTGAGAGAAGGAGAGATAGGGAGAGTGACTTGTTTTTTTTTTATTAGTAAAAGAAAACTGAACATTCAGGGGATGTTTAGTTTTGGGAGGGGGAATGCGACGGGGTGACCGTCTAAACGGTAAATGGTCCTCTCTCTCTCTCTCTCTCTCTCTCTCTCTCTCTCTCTCTCTCTCTCTCTCTCTCTTTCTCTATGATTCTGTCTGGACTGCATCACCATTAATAAATACTTATATTGGGTGATATGCATTGTAGAACAGAGAGAGAGAGCCGAGAAACAGCCGAGTACCAGCCGGGAGATAGAGAGAGAGAGAAGTACGTAGCAGTCCGCCGCACCACTACCAGCGCAAGCACACACACACATCAAGCCAGAGCAGTGCAGGCATCACCGGGGCTGCCGAGCCGAGAAGAAGTAAGTAGCCAGTTGGAAGGTGGGAGAACTCCTCGCAGCGGCGAGGCGCTTGGTGTATGTCGCGAGATGTAATGTGTGACGAACCGAGTGTGGTCTGTAGTAATTGACCTCGCGTTGTAAAATAAAGCGCTTAAAATATGACAGTAATGCCTAACTTATGCGCGATAAAAGAAGTAAGGAAAAATGGTAAGATCAAATATTTATAAGAAGAATGTTCTGCCAGACAAGCGTGTAACAAACGAATGTAAAAGTAGAATGTAGTTAGTGCGCTGCGCAGAACTATGCGACGGCGACGCGACACGATCAGAAAGACTCGTTCACTTTGTTCTAGCAAGCAGCAGCCGATCAACAACCCTCCGGTTTTTGTCTCTTGAAAAATAAGTTTTCCGCCGAATAGTTTTTCAGCGCGTTTTCGGCAGGGATACCGGATCCCAGTAGCATCAAATCGGGATGAGAGAGGTGAAGGTCCTGATTTGAAAAGGAGTCGTTGACTTGTAATAAAGCTGCGAGTAGATCTGCGCTAAGGTAGATAGAACAAGCCAGGAAAAAGTTCGATCCCACAGATTGCTGGCATTCGTGACCGTTTTTTGTGACAAGGCTGTAACCCGAAGTTTGTAGTGCGAGAGTTGAGTGAGTTTTACAATAGAGATTTTGTGATAATCGACGCGGTACTATTCGTGATTGTAATCTTAACAGTCGGAATTCTGTCTCTCAGTCGAGTAAATCACTGCCGGATTTTAGTAGCATAATAAATTAAGAAAGTGTCGCTAATTGTGAGTGTTGTCATCTTCCCCAACTTTCCACGGCCGAACCTCCTCAGAGAGAGGGAGTCTAGTCTAGCCGGAAACCCGAATAGAGCAGTTGTGCATAGGTGCGTATCTCCGACCTGGCGCCGTTAACAAATTCGGTCGGGATATTTAAAGAGTGCCTTCAGCAATCGTGCATATTAACGTGAGTGGTGACGGGGTTTTCTCCCTAAAAATCCACATCGTTACAGAGTTTGTAAAATTGACTCATGAATTAGAGAATTGTTAAATGTAAAATCATAATGTACAGTACAAATGTAAGGAGGTGTGTTAGAATATGAATAGTACATTTGTATGTACATTATACCATAGTATCTAGAAATAGGATGCGCAGAAGCGCTGTGCGCAACTACTCGACAGTGAGTCTCGTCTCGTTCCGCACCGTAGGTAGCATAGCATATAGGATAGCCACACACATGTGCGACTCCTCACCAGTACTATATATATGTGAGTCGTACGACATATAGTCACTGCGCGACTACGACACTTCCCACTCATTGCAGTACGCTCTTGGAGAGCACACGCATGCTCGGCATGCTCTGTAAATATCAATTACAATAAACCACATTATTAACAATAATCCTCCCGTCTACCTCACTGTTTTCTCATCAATTTCAAACGATTTCGTTGAGCAGTTATTAAGTAAAGAGCTGAAATGTAAAAACCGATTTTTCTAAAAAATTTGGCTTTACAGCAAAATAATTAAACCTAGAAATAATTAAAATAGCATTCACATACTGTATTTTATATGACGAGGAACAATGTTAACTCGTCATAACCTCCCCAGCATAAATATCATGATGTATAATAATGTATTACAGCTCTGTTACAGGCAAACGGCAGAGAGTGGAACGGGAGAAAGCACGGTAAGTGGGGAGAGAGAGAGAGAAAGAGCCTTGCGCGCGTGCCGCGTCTCGCGGAGAGAGAGACAGATTCGTTTAGACTCGCAGAGAGTAAGCATCGTGCGCGCGACTCCTCGATACAAAAAGACCGATAGCTTTGTGAGAGCGACGTGCGAAGGCTCCCGGTTTATGACTGCAACCCAGAGGGTCCGACAGCGACTGCGCCTTGTTCGAGGTTCCTGTACGACTCCGCTACGTCCAAGGCTTCCGAGCGATTCCAACCACTCGCCTTCGAAGGAGACGTCCTGGGGCTTGAGCCGACTCTCGTCAACCGTAAGTGTCAGCTCTGCATCTCTCTCTCTCACCAGTGCCCTCCCGGTCTGTAACTGCACCGTTCGTTTGCGTCTCGCACACCCGCGTGTGTGCCCGTGTACCTACTTTTCGATTGAACAATATACGCTTCATTTTCTACGCTACCCAGTGTGTCTTGATTGAACACCGGTCCATACTCCTACTAAGTTCCCCGCCGCCTCCGCGGGCACGTGCATTGCTTCACGGTGCACGTGCGAGTAAACTGCAGCTAGCCGAAATACGACCTTGGCCGGTCCACCTACGAACTCGATAATACCCGAGGAAACGAGACTTGGTCTCGATTATTACGCGGTCGTCTCTCCGGTAGCTGCACTGCACGCAGCTAACGTCTGCGCGGCTATCGACACCGAGCAGAGCAGCCCCGTTATATTTAAAACAATATTTTATTTATTGGAACAATAAATTTCGTTGGAGGAAGCTACGTGCCAATGAATTGGAAGCGGGGTTGTTCTCTATAAGCATCGAATAAATTCTTATCTAGTCTTTGGGCTCCGTCGTGAATCGATTTCCTTGCTCTGGGGCGCGTGTGAGGGGCTTCTAAGTGATATTTCGATCTTTTCTCTAATATCTTATAGCTTTGGTTCGCTTGCTTCTCGAACGTTGCATCTATTGGAGTATTTGTACTCTGTGAGTCCGTATACTGATTTACAACGTTTAAGTCCGGATTTAAAAGACTATCGTTAAGATCAAATACTCAATTTCCGCGAGTTCTCGTTGTATTTCCTTGTATTATCTCGTTATTCTCACTACTCGACATACTTAATTCTTAGTACGATTTTTATCTTTCGACTTTTGTGCTCTCAATTTGTTTGCCTTAATCTCGTTTTTAGCAAATGCAACCAGTTCGTCGAACTTTTTCCTTAATTTGATCTGGAATTCTGACAGTTCTGCTCTGGATTTTAATTTAATTGCAGTCTTTTCTGCGGTGATTGGACAATTTTCTAATGCTGATTCCGAATTTTCTTCCGACTTTACTAAATTTTCCCTTTTAACTACTGTATTGCATGGAAATACTTTCCTTTCTCTCCTTCTATTTTTTCACGGAACTCCGACCGAGTTATTTTCGGTATTCATAGATTTTATTTTGCATTCTGAAAGCAGCTCGCTGCTAAGCGATACTTCTGCTTCAAAGGATTATTGGTGCAAAATTAAGTCGCTGCGGAGCGGTTCTTTCATTTTTTTGGAAGGATTATTGTTAAAAATCAAGTTGCTACCGAGCGGTTTCTTGGCTTTTTTTGAAAGGATTGGAGTAAGGATTACGCAATGGAAAAATTTGCTAGATAATCATTTCGTGCACATACTCTAAGTGTTTTCGCTCTGTTCTTTGTCAGAGCTACTGACATTTATCGTTTTATCCGCTGCGCGAGATCTTCCTTAATGTCAGCTTAAATGATTTTATTTGTCGTGCGGCAACTCTTTTATGGCTCCTGAGTTTTATTTCTTCTTATCTGTAATAGCCATCGCACATATTCCAAGTAGCATTGAATCCGCACCTATTTTCCTCTTTTTACGTACCCAGTTATGTCCTCTTACGAGGCACGCGAGTAATGACTTAGCCGCGCTTGAGCATTCCTTAAGAATTTGGGGAACTGCTATTGCCCTCCGTTGCGAAATAACATCTTAATACTAATTTGAATGTTCATTCTTCGTGGTGTTATTATTCTTCCGTGGCTCTGTAATAGGCACGGCAAGTGTTGGTCTAAGCAACCGTCGACCCATTCTGTTTTTCTTCTGTTGCTGAGTTGTGCTCTCTTGTCGAGCATTGCCAACGATGATCTAGTTCCAGATATTTTATGCGCGTGGTCATTTTGGCATGCATAATGATCCTTAGTGTGATACTCGGGTTATCGATTTTATTGATACTGCTGAGCAGTGCTTGTTTCTTGATGTGGGTGTGTATGCATATTGATGTGTCGATTTCGCCCGCACCTTTGCTTTCGGGTCGTAACGTATGCGTGCGTATCTGTGTGTATTTACTGAAATATATTGTTAGATACATATATATACCATATATCTTTTATATTTCTTATCGTGATTATCCCCAGCATCTCGTAATCTGGACCACATCTAATAATTTTTATTTGGCATTTTTATACAAATAATCTTGTACGATTAGTGTATAAAAAAAACCGCTGCCAAGTCATTGGCACGTGGCTTCCTCCTATTCCGCTAGTAGAAGATGATTACATTGTTTCTAAAAAATCTGTACGGATGCATGATATTCCTTTGACGATTTGAGAGTTTAGATGCATGAACACGACACTTGTAGGGAAGGGGTATCAGGGAGGTGGAGGTTAAGATTGTAATGGAATCCTCAATTCCATTACGCACACAAAATTATAGAATAAAAAAACCAAGTAATTACACGCGTGCAACACAAAAATACACATCCATACTTATGACACGCCGCCATCGGAGCAACCACCCGCTGAGAAAGGAGGTCGCACCCAACCAAAATAGACCGAAAAGAAGCAGCCAGTACACATCTAAGCCGACTTCCGTAAAAATGGCAGATAGAGACCAGAACACGGAACAAACAAGCCAAAGAACAAACCTCATAAATAACACGTATCCCTGCAACGTTGTCATACGGAAATTAGAATACGCCGGAAATTAAAGAATTCGGGCGGACGATATTAGATTATCTACGACTATGCCAATACAAAGAATTCTGGGAAGTCACACATGTGCGCTCTTCAAAGAGAACGCAGACGACAGAAAGCAGCGGGAGAGCTAAACTATGAGCTCGATTCTCCAAACTAGAAGCAATAAAATGCAGTATTTATGAATTAACCTGTCATAATTCCATTAGAGCAAGAGGCGCGAGAAAAATGTCACATCAGCCTCTCCAAATAAGGGAATGAGGAAAAATGCTAGAAGCCAGCATATAAAGCCCTGGAGAAAGGGGTGTGGAGCCCAGTCGGTATCCGAACGTCAATCGAGACCGAATCGCTGCCAGTCGCCAGACCAACGACAAGTACTAGTCATCAGTGTACAAGTAAAGTTCACACATTCGTAAGGATATCGAGGGACTTAGCCCAAGGCGACAGTCCATAGCGAACAGCAAATACACGCGTTCGCGCTCGTCAAGGCGCATCATCCTCTCGCCTCTGGAAAGAAAGCAGACGCATCGAGGCGCCCATCTGTCCACACCTGCTTGCCATTGCGGAGAGAAGCTGAGAACCGCCGGCCCACCAACAGCCTGACCGTACTGAACCACCGACGCAAGGACCAGGCGCCAAGGATCCACAGCTGCAACCTCCTGCTGGCGCGCATCTTCCGACACACACACACCCACACACTCATACATTTATCCCATAATAAGGTACTTTTCTCTATTTTAATTCCATAAATATAGAAGTGTGGTAGAAATTCTAACCCCGTGTGAATAAGTGATTTCGTTATCCGGCTCCCTTTCCCGGAAGGCAGTGACCGCGTCTGCGGTAGCCAAAAGGGATTTCCTTCATTTTCAATCCGAATAAAATAATACTAATTAAGATAGGAACTCGTATAGAGTAAGTATATTGGTGGGTTGCGCTCATTCGGACGTAACACATTAATATATTTATAATTTTAAAATGGTGCATAGCGGCCGGGAAACGCGGAAACGAAATCACTTGAGTTCCTATCATGTCACGCGAGCAATTTGTTAACACGAAACGTGGTTCTAAATTTGTAGTAAATTTTGACGACTCCCTATTAACCGAACTCAAGGACAAGGAAAACGAGTTAAAAAACGCGATCGAAAATAATAGCCCCGAAGCAACGAAGCTAATACAAGAGATAGGTAAACTAACAAAAGAAGTGAAAGCCTCGTGCGAAAAGTTTAATATTGACGCGACGAAAAATCCGGATTTACCCCGAAATAAATACGATCTGTACCAATACCGATTAAACAAATACAACCAGTTAGAAGACAGTGACGAAGAATTGGCGATTACGGAAATAAACAGTGAACAAAACGAAACAGTTAAATTCAACAAAAAAATAACGTTAAAACCATCCGCGTTTACCATAAACGCAGAGTCTTCGTGCATCGGCACAAGCACTCCGGTTTCTCGAGGACCCGTACCGAAAAATAATATTACGACTATTTTTGGTTCGCTGGGAATACATGACACCCCTTTAAATAACAACGCGATTGATAATATCAAAAAACAATTAAGCATCGAAATCAAGCCGGAAGTGTTAGAAGCCTTTTTTGCCGACGAAAATAACGCGGCGGAAATTAATAAAACTATAAATAGCCCAGGATTCGGATTTTTTCAAGCAATCAAGCTTGTGCGAGACCGCCTTAGTACCTGCACAGCGGGAGCATTTGTACCGCATTTTGAAAAATTTAAAATCGAGACATCACGGAGTCATCAAGACTCATCTAACAAAAGCGAACTCTTCTTGTCATTTGACCAAAGCTTCAACGCACTAAAAATTCAATCACCCCATAAAAAACCGAAAACCGAACAAAAAGGAACAATGGCAGAGACAATTCAAGTCCGTGGAATATCCATATCCAATGTATTAGCTTTGATTCCGCGATTCAACGGACAAAACGTTTCCCTTTCACTCTTTCTCGACGGATGTAGGGAAGCAAAAGAATTACTACCTAACACACTCGAAGGAGAATTAGCTAAATTCATTCGAATGCGCTTATATGGGGACGCATTAAACAGTACCCGTGGACAGACATTTACATCGGTAAATGAGGTCATAGAATTCTTTGAAAATATTTACGGCTCAGCTAAAACTTTTCACGAATGGTCTGGCGACTTGGCTAAAATGAAACAGAAAAGTAATGAGTCAGTAATAGTATTTCTAAATAGGATTCGGGAGATCGAAAAGGAGATCACGGCCGCGGCTCAGCGGGAGGGCCGAATAAGTAATAAGCAGACATTTCTTGATGATCTAGAAAAAGATTGTATTAAATTTTTCAAAAGAGGACTCCGTTGGGAGATCCGGGGGCGCATGGGCGCGCCTACGACACTCAAAGATGCCCGCGAACAGGCGATTGAAATAGAACGCGAGTACGCGGGTTGTGCGATCGACGACGACGAATTGCCGGACGCGAAACTAAAAAGCAGAGACACGCGGAAAGTACATGTAGTTGACTTGGAGCAAAATTCGATGAAGTGTGGCTTTTGTGGAAGGCTCGGCCACGTAACAATTAACTGCCGACAGTTCGCCCTGCAACATCTGCAGCGACAGAACGACTCACGCGACTACCAAAGAGACCGAGGTCCCCCACCCCGCGGTAATCAAAACTTTCGAGCTGACACACGAACGAATAATACTAATTTCGGAGGATGGAACGCGGAGAATAGACAGCGGAACGGATTTTTCCCGAATCAAGCAAACAACCATTATAATAATAATAATAATTTTAATCGAAGAACTTCGGACAATCCAAGATCAAATAATAATGAAAATCCGAGACCTCCCAATAATTCTAATTATAACCGCAACCCTAATGCTCCCAACAACCAAAACGGATTCAGACCGACGTGTTATTATTGCGGAATCCAAGGGCATACGCGTAATGCCTGCTTTAAGCTGCAGCGGGACATACGCTCGGGAAACGTAGCGCAGGGAAACGCCGAGTCTCTTTCTCAGGAGGGCGCGCGGAGAGAGATGACAACTGGCACGCGCCCGACCGATTCCAACGAGAGGAATACTCCCACGTCCGCACCGAAACTATAAATTTAAGTCGTGCGAGCACAGTACCCACTATAAGAGTAGATATCGGGGAGTTCAACAAACCGCTAGAATTTATGCTCGACACCGGAGCATCTGTTAGTTTAGTGCGTAAGTCGGAGGTATCGCCCTATACTAACATCAAAACAGACGAGATCATAAGGTTAAAAGGCATAACAACGCAATCAATTTCAACTCTTGGCAAGGTGACAGTCGATTTTAATAACGTGTCAACAGATTTTCATTTAGTTGACGATGATTTTCCCATAGCGGAAGCCGGCATATTAGGAAATGATTTCTTTCGCAAAAACGAAGCGACGATTAATTATTTTGAAAATTATATTGAAGTCAATGGACAAATAATTCCTTTTGAAAAGTATCCTACGGAAATAGAACCCATGGATATCAAGCCAGAAAAGAAAGTTACACGCGAGTCTAAAAATACACGAGTGAGAAGCGATTTGAGAGAAGGAGGGGAGACAGACCGCGGTTATGATGATTCTTATGTTGAGGATAGACAAGATGCGTTTGATCAAGAAAATGATAAATTAATTGAGGGAAATAACGAATTAATCGATGAAAGTCATGAATTTATTAATGGAAAAGATAACGAAAATTCTTATATACAAGATGAGTGTATTTATGTTAGTCAGAATCGGGAAAACGTTTACGTGAATTTTAACACGAATAATCGTGATGATATTGAAAGTAATGAGTTTGATATTCGAGAGACAAATGACGAACCAAGTGAAAATATATATACGATTGAATATGTTGAGAATTTATTTAAAGAAATTGAACGTCTAAAGAAACTTTTACAAGTCAACATTTCTCAAGGCAACGAGAGTGAGCAAACTAATTATGTGGATATCGAGAAAAATGTCGTTATGAATAAAATTGAATCCAGTGCAGGAAACACTGAGATGAAAAATAAAGTGAATATTGTTGAGATTATCGATGATAAATTGATTAATGATGATGAAGTAATTAATAATGATGTTGATACGAAAAATGTATTTGTTGATGAGGTTACGGAGAATATTTTTGAGGAGAATAAAAGTAACGATAATTATGAGATAATTGCTAATGATGCCACTGATTGTGAACTCAACGAAGGACTTGAGGATTGTTTACTAGAAAGAGAATCTGTAAACGCTGAAACTTTTGAAAATTTATATGGAGATAAACAAGAATGTAGATCAAATGGTTGTCATTTTGTTGAAAATTATATCGAAAATAGTCAAATGGATGACTTATGTTACAATTATATGGAAATTTCAGATAAAGATTATTTTGCCAACGGAATGTCAGATAACGCGACGACGATTCCCATCTTCCAAATCACGGAAGCTGAAAATGCCGAAATGCCAAGAATAGATCGCTTGAAATCATTACTAAGATATACTCACTTAGAAACCAAGCTGCGGCAGCCTATCGAACGCCTTATAGAGGAATATGCCGATTGTTTTCATTTAAAGGGGGAAAAGTTGGGAACTACTAATTTTATTAATCATAGAATACTAACTGTAAGCGACGTGCCTATTTGTACTAAACCTTATAGATTTCCTCACGCTCTTAAACAAGAACTTGATCGCCAAATACAAGAAATGCTTGATGGAGGTGTAATTCAGCCTTCTAACTCTAATTATTCGTCACCTGTATTTTTAGTAGCAAAATCTCCGGATAGTAAAGGTAATAAACGGTATCGAGTAGTCGTTGATTTTCGCAAATTGAATGATATAACTATAAAAGATAAATATCCATTGCCAAATATATTAGATATAATCGATCAAGTAGGTGGAGCGGAATATTTTTCCGTATTTGATCTTGCTCAAGGATTTTTCCAAATTCCTTTACATGAAGCCGATAGACATAAAACAGCTTTTTGCTCTTCGAACGGTTTGTACGAATTTACTAAAATGCCGATGGGCCTTTCCAATTCACCTGCGACATTTCAGCGTTGTGTTGATAAGATTTTTAAAGATATGCAAGGTAAAGAAATATTTCTATTTTTAGACGATGCTGTTATATACGGGAAAACTATCGAGGAACATAATATTAAATTCGAGAAATTTTTGAAAAGATTACGCGAAGCTAATTTAAAATTGCAACCGGATAAATGTGAATTTTTAAAGAAAGAAGTTATTTACTTGGGGCATTTGTTATCTAAAGCAGGGGTTAAGCCAGATCCTAAGAAATTAGAAGCAGTACGAAATTTTCCATTACCTAAAACTCAGAGAAATATTCGCGAATTTTTGGGACTAGCGGGATATTATCGTCGATTTGTACAGAACTTTTCAGGAATTGCTAAACCATTAAGTAACTTATTAAAGAAAGATGTAGAGCTCGTGTGGAATGAACAGACACAAGAAGCATTTGATATACTAAAAGAAAAACTTTGTAGCGAACCAGTTTTACAAATTGCAGATTTTTCAAAGTCGTTCATCGTAACGTGCGACGCTAGTTTACACGCCATCGGAGGCATTTTGAGTCAAGGAGAGATAGGCAAAGATAGACCCATCGGATATGTATCACGAGTACTTTCCGACACCGAAAGCCGGTACGATTCATATTCGCGAGAAGCGTTAGCAATATTATATTCCGTATCACAATTTAGACCGTATTTACTCGGGAGACATTTTACAATTGTCACTGATTGCAAACCCTTAATTTGGTTTAAAAATTCAACCGATTTAACGTCAAAGGTAAGCCGATGGAGAATTAAATTGAACGCGTACGATTACGACATCGTGTATAAGTGCGGGAAAGCCAACGTAAACGCAGATGCACTCTCGAGGAACCCCGTCGAGCGGTCCGAGGAGGCAGAGGCGGAGGAGCCTGTGCTAGTAATAGAGACACGTGCCAGAACCGGAAAAATACAAATACCGAACTATCGAGAAAATAGACCGAAACGCGCTAATAATTCAAGTAAGATAAAGCAAAAACACGGTGAACCAGAAAATTACAACGCCGAAAAAGTCGAAACAAGCGAAAAGCCGAACACTGATTTGACAAATTTGCATGATAATCAATTAGAATTTCCAGTAGAGCCAAATACGAAAAACGAAAATATCCAAGAGGTCGAACCCGTTATAAATAAAGAAAGGAAATACGGCAAAATATTTGTTGAATGTAAAGAGCAATTGTTTATGCGAAAAGATAATTATATTTATTTCATAACCTCAGACGGTACGCCATGTGACGAAGGAGCCCGACAGCTACACATACGTAATGAATTGCCTAGATTTTCTGCGCTAGAAGCAGGGGAAATTAAAATCACGAATCGAAATAATAAATTACACTTTGCTATTGTTACGCGGGGTACTCAATCCTTGAGCACGACCGAGATCCTCGATAACATAATTATCGCATTCAAAGTTTTAAAATCTTTAATTATAAAAGAAAATATTTGCTCTATTAGCATTGCTAAAAGCAAAGAAATCGAAAACGTATTATGGGATGACGTGTTTGTTAAATTGAGACAATTATTGAAAGGAGTATCAGTAAAAATTATAATTTGTATGGGAATGATTAAATACATAGCAGAGAAAGATAGAGTCCGAATCATGGAAGAATTACACAATACGGCTATAGGAGGTCATAAGGGGGTAAACAAAACTTACAAACGGATTAAGCAAAGATATTATTGGGAGAATATTAAGGAAGATGTACAAAATTTTATACGGAAATGTCTTACATGCCAATTAAAAAAGTTAGTTCGAGTTAAAACCAAGCAACCTATGCAAATTACTGACACACCGCAATCGCCTATGGAAAAAATTAGTCTCGATATAGTGGGACCTTTCCCTGTCTCTAAAAACGGTTATAATAATATATTAACAATTCAATGCAATTTTTCGAAATATTGCTTAGCAATACCGATCAAAGACGCCACCGCGGAATCTGTTGCCGACGCGTTAATCAAACGTTTCATTTGTATTTTTGGAGCACCTCTTACAATTCTCACAGATCAAGGTAGTAATTTTATGTCAAGTTTAATGAGAAGAGTAGCAAAGAAATTTCGCATCAAACAAGTAAAAACTACGGCTTACCATCCACAATCTAACGGTTCTTTAGAAAGATCGCATCATTCGCTGACCGAATATATTAAAACGGCTTTAGATAACGAAACTTGGGACGAATGTTTGGAATTAGCTACATTTTGTTACAACACTATGCCGCATGAAGGGCATCAGTTTACGCCTTACGAGTTAGTTTTCGGACGCTTAGCACGTGTTCCTTCAAACGAGCCACTCGAGCCCGAAGATCTGATTCCTACGTACAACGACTACGTCATTAACCTTAGCAAACGATTAAATGAACTCGCCGTTATCTCCAAAACACTATATAATATAGGTAGATATATATATATATATATATAATTTTTTTTCTTTTTAAATCGTGGCTTATTTTTAGATCTCCTCAGGCTCTGATATTACGAGGACCTAAGTTATTTTGCATTTACGTGTTTAATTTTCTTATTTTTCAGTTCGGATTTTGATCTTCCGCTGATTGTTAAAAAACACTACACAGTATACGCGTCCCTCGTATTCGGTCGCTAATTTGTATTGTTTTACGCCCCCCCCCCCCCCCCCCCCCCCCCTTTAATAAAACCAAACGTATGTCCTACCTAAATTCTTTTGGATTATTTTTGTATTATATAACTATTTTCGATCGAATTTTTGATTCAATTACATGTTTTCGGCATGCCAATTCTTTTGCC
>VCDM03000512.1:0-12085 GCA_012977825.3 Pteromalus puparum
AGGACATTACTACGTCTAGTGGGTCCATTGTGCATAGGTTCATTTGTCTGCCACGCGCAAATCTTTACCTCTCATGAATTTGCAGCATACATTTGAATAATGCCACCACAAATATCACCAGCCTTACGAAGCTATCAGTTTCATTAAACCATTAACAGCAGTAGCTTCTGGACATGAACAGCAATAGCTTTCGGGTAGTACCCACAATAAACTCTCGACCCTTAAAAGGGCATTACCTATACAAAACTAAGATATGATGACCAAGAGCACAGCCGGCCGGGCTGATATCTTAACATAACACAAAGTTTTTTTTTCTGAATGAAAAAATGAATGGTACCCAACAGCTTACGGCGCTATCGAACCACGTTTAATCAACTACCCAACCTATGAAAAACGAAACCCAAACGAAAACCAAATATATGAACGCCTAAGGACCCAATGAACATACATAACCAACATGTTAAACAATAAGGCATCCCAAAATTGCAATACTCGACTATATTAATTCAACCAACTTGAATTGTTACAGAGATGTGACCCCAAATAATGGACGTCTGTTGAGCAGCATCACGCCTGCTGCTAATTCACTCAGTAATGGACCCAGCTCACCTACTGGTGAGTTCAGAGGAAAGTGCGAAAGATCAAACGAATCTTTCAAGCATAGGACCATGCAGCTCATTCGAAACTGATCTAGGAGTGATGCGCAATTGAGTTGGGGGCATGACATCAAAAGCGAAGACGACAAGAAGGCTTTAGAACTACAAAGTTGTAAGGATCCCTGAAAACAGCAGCTGCACACATCATGCCAAAGAATGATCCAGAGGACAATGCAATTAGTCACCTAGAGTACAGGAGTGCTGAACACGCGCAAGGAGGTTCCGACCTAGAAAAATTTGTAGGACCGCCTCTGAAAACAACAAAACACCCATCAAGCGACACCCTCCCACCAAATAACGCGACCCAAGAGAAAAAAAAGGAAGTAGGATAATCCTAGAGAGGACGGCATTTAAAGTAAACAAGTAGTGACTTTATCAAACCGATCGCAGAGTGTGCGTAGCAATACCAGGGCGATACGGAAATGACAAAGAGCCATTTCAGGGGCATAGGACCACAGCAAGATAATAGAAATTATCAACAAATTCAACGATCGATACCAATGATAGGCATGACAAAAGGCACTAATGGTCGTGAGCAGCCCATACATGTCAAATATGAAGAAGAATACATGGACACTGCAAAAAATCACGAAGCACCAAGAATGAAAAGCCACGGACCAGATAAACAAACCAGACAAGGGAGCCCTTCATAGCCCCCAAAACCAAAATCACAGGACCAAAACAGCCCAAGCCCAACGAACTACAACAAAAACATAAGAGGCTACAACTAGTTGACGAACAAACACTAGTGGTGAATTATACTGACCGAGTCACAAGTTAGACGGCATCTTCACCAAATAGGACCCTGTACATTTGAGGAACATCAACCATCAGGCCAGCAAGCAGAAATAACTATACAGGACAACCACAAGGAAGCGGAAAAGCCCTGGAGATAAAAGATTATAATTCTACAACCGAACTTCCTGATCCCAAAATCACACAATAAGGACCAACCCACCAAGAACAATCAAGACCACAAGCTCGCCAATAAAAACCAGGACACGACGATACAGCCAGGACCTGAGAATATGTGTAGCAAATACTAGAAGCCACACATGATGATACATCAATGAATTCACATGCAATTCGGACGCCATTGAATGTATAACTGGGGCTGTGGCCAATGAGGACCAAAAATACGCCAGAAAATCAAAGTATATGGGTTTTATAACATTCTTCACAGAAGAGGATGCCAAAAAAGCCATGAAAGGCTGTGACATGAGATATGGACCAACATGGGCTACTCCAACAAGATTAAAGGAAGGGATGGACCAACAAAGACGAGAACACGATGTCTGCAGGAGAAATGTAGACATTAGATGGTGGAAAGAACACCTGAAAATATGTAGGATTCAAAACGGGGACTTCAAAATTGAACACAAACTATGCAGGAACTTAATTGAATATAGAAACTGGGACCTACATCTCACGTTCTGCCAAAAAGGGACCACAGCAGGAAAATTAGAGAAAACAGAGGAAGCAAAAACAGATGAAAAGGATCAAGAAGAACAAGAACCAGCATCATTATTGGACCAATCCATAGTTGGCAACGAACATTTGATTGACCCCTTGATACCTATGGACCCAAAAGAAGAAGATGACGACACTTTCGACAGGCTAAGCCAAGTCAGCCTGTCCACCAACGCAAGCTTTTAAATTAAGACCAAAATCATTATCTTCATGTCGATAGACAAATTTTTTTTTTTTAAAGGACCAATCATGTAACAAAGGACCAAAACTATGAACCATAATAAATATATTTTTGTAATTTTATAAATGGACCCGGACCTTCTATCATGGACCCATCCTCACATACATATATATTCAATTACATGTATGTATCTATATGTAACACTAACATAATATAAGCACAAACACTAACAAAATGAATTAATTAGATACACGTAAAAATGTTCCAAGTACAATAAGATAGGTTAATTATAATAACAGCGATTTAATACATAAGATAGAATGTATATGACCAATGGACCACGGACCAAAACCAATAGCAAAGTGAAAACAACGAACAAAAGGAAAGCTCGATAAATTCACACATCTCTTAAATAATCCGAAATAATACGAGGTTTAGACCCACCCACAAACCCAACTGAAAACACAAGGACGTAAAAGTTCAACTAAGATTCATCTCTTTCTAGAAACTCTCTTGGACACTCACATGCATCATAAAAACAAAAGGATGCAAAACAAAAACACTAAAAGAGAACAAAGCCAAACACATGATAAACATCATATAGATCATGTGTAAAGCAATAACTCTCAAATGACTATATATAGAGAGAGAAAGAATGAACAATACCAACGCAAAGACATCACAAATGATGCACGTTCCTTCAAAATGGACCCAATACTTTCGTATTATTTCGGCATATTTTAACTCTTCAAAATTTATCTTTTGTTTAATATATTACCAAGAACGTTGTTATTCACGAGACCATCAAGTACCCGGACCCTTAGGGAACGCGTGGTTTGCCGAGGACGACAAACGTTCTCAAGGGGGGGAGGATGTTATGTGACAACTTTCCCGTAGCTATTATTCGAGATTCTATTTCAAATATAGCTTCGAGAAAGTTCCACATATAAAAAGCATAGCGAGTATTCAAGGCCACTAAAATATCAAGTGACCAAGAATCTCGCTGAGCTAAACACCTTCCCCGCCGACGGCTACTTGCGCGCGTGCGATGCTGCGATTGCAGTTTCGGCGTTTGACCGTTGCCAGGTCCCGTAAGGCCTAATGAGTGCAACAAGCGCCGACGCTGTGACGTAGCGGCGGGGAAGTAAATCTTGGGACAGCGTGGGAGGTCCGGAAGACTTCCGAGCGTCCCCAAGCCAAGCTACTCTGCCACTCCGTGATCGGGCATTGAAGCCGGCGGACCGATAGATTTCCAGATTTAGATTCAGAGTTCACTTTCAGATTTTGATTTTATTAGTTTGAGTTGTTTTAGTTTTCTTTATCTTCCTTATACCCGAAAGTGCACATTTTCTCCATACGTTTCAAAGCTAAATTCAAATTTAGACATTCTTAGTCGATTATTTATTAAGAGTCAGAAAACGCTCTAGTTAGAATTATTACATTCGAGAAGAATACATTATACAAGTTTTGGACCAAGCTAATCATTGCGGAGAATTAATAAATAGAACCACAGATATACAAAAGAAAACATTGGTTGCTTTTGCTCTTTTTCTTCAGACACATTTTTATCCCTTAATTATTTCCCAAGGACGATCGTAATACAAAGAGAAGCGAGTCAAATTCAGATAGGACAAGGGTCAACACACATACAAGGTAAGATTTCATTCTATTAAAATTTGGACTAAGACAAGGAGATAGAGAGTGTGTTTGTGGGCAGTAAGGGGATCTTGACCAGATTCTCCCTGGGCACCTGTATAGGGGCTAGATAGACAGACTCTCACAAACGAAGGAGAAACTCCTCAAGTTTCTCCCTAACAACAGTCTATTGGGAATTTGCCCTTTTCCTGATTCAGCCAAAGTGTACTCAGTTTCCTCCCTCTCTTTTCTACCGCAGCTAGTAACCTCTAGTTGCCTCATTGGTGTACTAACTGGTCTGCAGGTTTCAAAACCAAATCTACTCAACATCTTTTCTATAAATTTAGTATGGCTCTTCTTGATAACACGCTCAGTTAGATCTCTGTCTATCTTTATCCCTAAAAATTCTTTGGGGGTACCGAGATCTTTGATTTTAAATTCAGCACTTAGATTTTTGCTCAACGTGTTCAAGACTTCGTTGTTTATTCGTTGTTTGAACTGGCTAACAATATGACGTCAACATACAGTACAACAAGGATTGTATCTACACCTGAGTGTTTAATGTATAAGCACGGATCTATATCGTTTAATTTGAAGCCTAGCTTAGTCATTACGCTTGAAAATTTATCATTCCACATCTTGGGACTTATCTTTAATCCATAAAGTGACTTGTTTAACTTCCATAGAAATCTTTTTCTAGTATCGCTGGTAATCTGAACTCCCTCTGGAATTTCCATATAAATGTCCTCTGACAAGTCACCGTACAAGAATGCAGTTTCAACATCGAGTTGTCTAATCGTGTAATTTAATTTATTCGCAATCGAGAAGAAGGCTCTTATCAGTGACATCCTGGATACGGGGGCGTATGTTTCACGTAAGTCATACACATTTTTATCTTTAAATCCCCGAATAACTAATCGACCTTTGAATTTAGTTTCGCCCTGTTCAATCGTTTTTCGCTTAAAGACTCATCTGGAGTCGATTATATTTGATCTGGAGTTATTCATTAATACATTAGATCTTTCTACTACAGTGTACACTTGTTTTTCTTTAATAGAATCTAGTTCTGATTTAATTGCTCTCAACCAGTGTTCTCTCTCTGGCGAGTTTACAGCTTGTTTAAACGTTTGTGGGTCACCTAAGATTTTTGCTAGAAGAGCATGATATTTAAGGTCGCTAAATTCTCTATCAAAATTAAATTATTGTATCTCAGAGTCATCAATTAAAAAGAACATTGCTACGGGATTCTTTTTAGGTCTACCTCTTTTTCGTTTTACTTCGCTTACTGTCTCTTTGACTTCACCTACTGATTCTACTGTTTCGAATGTCAACTCTTGCACAGTCTCGGACTCTGATTCCTTTTCAAAGTTTAATTCTGATTGATCGTTTTCTATGCTTTTACTTTGAAAGGCTTTATATGTTAAATTTTCTACAAACCTCACATGCTTACAGTCATATAATTTATTTTCGCTTGGTACAAGTTTCGTGTATCCTGTACTTAGATATCCAACTAAAAATCCTAGCTTTGCTTGGGGTGAAAACTTGGTATCTGTGCCGCGAACTATCTTAATATACGCTGCGCATCCAAAACGCTTGACCTGACTCACGCATTCAGCCTGATTTGGCAAGACTTTACTCAAAGGCGCCAGCATGTCCACCGACTTGTGAGGTGTCCTGTTATAAATATAAACAGCTGTTTTTACAGCCAGATTCCAATTCGAAAGTGGTAAGCCAGAGTCCAGCATCATAGCTCTTACTTTATTCTTTAACGTTCGATTAAACCGTTCGGCAACACCATTGTGTTGAGGTGTATCAGGACAAGCTAGTTGCAGTTCTGCACCGTATTTGTCTAGGACTTCTCTAGTAGCCTGACAAACAAACTCTGTTCCCCTGTCGCATCTTAGATAACAGAACTTTTGGTCAGCACCCCCCAAATTACGAAGACTTTTTACAAATGACTCTATGTGCTCTGGCACTTCGATCAGTTTTACTTTGCATTGGATAAGTTAGAGCAGCTCTAGTAGCATCATCGATTAAAACAAGAACAAATTTACATTTTCCTGGATGTGATTCTGGGCTGATGGGACCCACAGTATCTCCATGAACTATCTGTAACGGTCTCGTTGCCCTATTTCTAATCTTGTTAAACGGAAATTTGACACTGTTCGCTTGCATACAGATTCGACAATCTTATATGGTCTTATCTTTGTCTATATTCTCGATGTTTATTAACTTATCATTTTGCTTGGCTAACACAAGTAAATATTTCTTAGATACATGTCCTAGTCTGATTTGCCACAGCATAGCTTCTGAAATTTCCTCTGTAGGTTTCTTGTGATTTTTGAACTCATCTATCTTATCGACCTGACTAGTCTCTGTTTTGTGTGTTTTTCTGTTGCTAGACGTTTGTAAAAAGTCTGTTTCTATATCATTAAGTTCCCTAGTCTTGTCTACACTAGACTTGCTCGTTACTGATTTGTTTATATCAGAGTCGTTTTTTTGGTAGAGTTCTTTTTACTTCTAGTGTTATACATGATTTTTGGATTAGATTTAGTTACCGCATCTTTACTTAACACTAATTTAATAGTCCAGAATGGTTTCTTGTATTCTCCTGTCAAAATACTTTTATCCAGTTCGGGATTATAAATATCAATGATTTTATTGTTCAAGTAAATCTCAAGTCCCTGAGCTACGAAACGTGTCAATGATAACAAATTGTATGACAGATCTTTTGAATACAGAATATTGTTTAAGGTAAATGTATCATTATCCTCTGTAACTACTTTAGTAGACCCACTACCGTCAGTCCTAAACGTGCTATCTTTGTTTGCGCAATCTACCTTCGTAATCGGTCGAGAGTCAAATTTGTCAAAGTACAATTTTGATCTGCTCAGGTGCTCGGTTGCACCTGAGTCCGCTATAAATTCTAACAATTCTTTATTACAGCAGTTCGCTTTGTTACCTTGGTAATCCTCGGCGATGGCTTGGAGCGATGTCCCTTGCTGAGGCCTAGGGTGGCCTGCACCCTTCTGTGGTCCGCCTCGTCCACGGCCTCTGCCTCGGGTCGATGTCCCTCTGGTGCCTCTCGCTCTACGGTTGGCAGGAGCAGCTGATGTGCTGCCAGACGCTGCCGTCTCCGATGTCCGGCCTCTGGTCGCAATAGACCGGCTCCCTCGGCCTGTCCACCTCCCTCTCTTTGAGGGTGGGCCGTAGCTGGTTGCAGTTGCCCGTCCCTTCTCCTCATCTGCTTTGCGTTTGTTACACTCATGTGCAAGGTGAGAACCGAGTTTGAGGCAGTAATAACACTGCCTCAAGCCTTCGTTCGGACAGTTGGCCTTAGTGTGACCCTCCATTCCACAACCTCTACAAATCAGCCGGCCAGCACCTTGACCTGAATGCAGAAACGCTCTAACTGGTGGTTGGGAAGGTATCTTCCGACTCTTGGTGGATTCAACCTGTAACAGATAGTTTTTTAATTTCTCGCATGTCATTTCCGTAAACGTAGTTTCTTTAAACAGTTGGTCTGCAGTGATAATTTCCGGAACTGCTTCAGCAACTGCTTGAAGGAAATGATCTTTTAACTCTTTTTCCGGAAGTTTTCCCACGTCTGGGATATTTTCAAATATTCTGACTTTCTCCTGGAATATATCGTAGAAATCAGACGCAGTTTATTTTGATGGTAAATATTTAATAGTCAGCAAGTTTTGTCTGGCTGAGATTCTAGTTGTTCCAGTTTCGTATCTTTTTACGTTCTTAAGCTTTTCAAGAATTAGTTTCGGATCAGTCAAATTAACAATCTTGTAATAGATCGCGTCTATTCTATTGATTATAATTTCTCTAACTTTAAACTCATCATCCGATCTTTTTGACTCATTTACGGTAGAGTTCATGCTTACACTCTCATCGAGGATGTAGTGCAATTTCTTGTTTCTTAATTCAGACTTCAAGTAGTCTTCGAACATTTCAAAGTTAGTTTTTAACGTGAGTTTATAAGTTCTAGAGCCTAAATTTTCTCTGCCTATAAATTCATTTTTCAATTGTTCTGACAAATTCATAAAACTTCTATCATTCAATGATTTCTCAGTCTCTTTATCTCTTTCAAGAAGCAAGACCTTTATCTTGTTTTCTACTAGTTCGTTAACTATATTTAAGGGAATGTTATTTGGTTGTTCTACAAACCGAAAGTGATCATTTTGTCTTACCGATTCACGGAGAAAGTTTGACCTGTATTCTCGATCAGGTGGTGGCTGCATCTGCTGTGACCCAGATGTCTTGTAGGGGTCGAACATGGGAATATCCACCGGCGTGTCACTCGGTTCCCCAGGATCCTGAGCCTCGTCCTCCGAGTTGTAGGAGAGTTCTCCATCCTCGGAGGGCTGCCGCCGTCCTTCCGCCGACCTTTTCCGAGGCTCGCTCATGTCGATGTTCATGTCGATCAGTTCTGTGCACCGCACCGTCTGCGGCCTGCGGAACGGGGTCGAAGCTACTTTTTCGTCCGTATAACTCGGGGCTTCTCCCTGAGGAATGGATCGACGTTTCTAGGCTCCACGGGCTCGGTTTCTATAACCTGAGCTGCAGGCTTCTTTGCGTGGGCAGTTTCCGTTGTATTTGATGGTTCCTGACCACGGGGCTCAACTGCCAGTGGTTTTACAGGCGGGCTTAGGAAGAGGGGCTGCTGCTGTCCAAAGCCTGGCATAGTGAGACCCTTCACCAACATCTCGATACCAGTCAGAAACATCTTGTTCTGCTCCTGCATCATTAGCAGGACCTCACTTCTGGTGATGAAGTCTGCTGGGTATCTCAGCTGAAAAATATGCTGCTTCTCTGCAGCTGGCCACACACGGTCAATGACCGCTCTCTCGGTCTCCGACAGGGCATCGTCGAACCTGCGCAGCTGGAGTTCGCTCTTTGAGAAATACAGGGAGCCGTCGCTCTTCCTTAACAGAGTGATGGTGTCATGGTGATAATAGTCACCATGCACCTCGTTGGCTTCCGGCCTCGCCCATTCTCGGAGGATGATGCGACGGAATTCCTCTCGATCAGCACCTGTTGATTTAATTAGCATATAAGTGTTTTGTTTGTATGTATATGCAGAATATTATTCCAAATATTCATGTAATAGATTATTAAAACAGTAATAATAATTATTCGATTGCAACTTTGACTCGGAGTCACTATCACCAAATGTCTCTTGACTTTCCTCTCTTGAGGAGCGACTCTTGTCACTTGCTCTTGCTCTCCCAATCAAGTCAGGTGATTCTAATCGCGCGGTCTTGGCGTATTGTAAGATTAACCTGTTTCTTTGGTCGATGTTCTTTTCTGAATCTTACTGTCACCTGACTCTTGTCTATCTTTCTAGTTCTAGCTACTGTGTTGACTTTTGAATTGATTAGTTACGGCTTGCTTGAATTTTAAGCGAAAGCCGGTAACGCATTATGTGGGGCCCTCACAAAATGCGATTTTTAATGAACTGCAGTCCGTATTTATTTTGCAACACAGGATTTTAAAGAACACAATTAAACATGCTACTCAACGGTTACTGATACGAAGAATTTTTTTTAATTTCTTTCTTTGAAGTATTTTCTATTCCCGAATATCGTTGTAAAGAGCGTATACACAACGCGCCGCTGACCGGCCATCGCGCTCTAACACACATATACACACGCGCCACTAACGCTGTGAGTGCGAGAGAGAAGCTGAGTGGAGAGAGAGAGAGAGAGATAGAGAGAGAGAGCGAAAACGCGTCCGTGCACACTCCGTTCGTCGCATGTGTACCGCGCACGAAGGAGAGAGATAGAGAGAGAGACTCCACATGCAACGCTGTCACGCGAGCCGCCAGAAGTTCCCAGCCCATGCAGTGTAGCGACGTTCCGCCGCTTGATATTGCCTGCACTGCTTCCTCTGTACGCGCGCAAACATGCGGGTACAGCGTACGCCCCCCCTCCCCTTTTCAGGCCATGCGGCCAGCAACTGGTGGTCTTGTAAACAGAGACAGACAATCCCGATGTAGCACCGGCGGCCGCCATCTTAGCCTCGTGCCTCCACTCTCTCCCCCACTCGCGAACCGATGCTCGGCTTCTCGGAAACGCCGGACTTGCTGCGTTTTGTTTTGAATTCCCGGAAACACAAGGCTTGTCGCGCCTAGCTTTTCGAGTTTTTTGCTCTCGGCTTTTTCTAAACTTTCCGTATTTTCACGAAATACTTCTAATTTTCACATTTTGCTCACGGCTTTTTACACGATCTAGCGCTTTTGAATTTACTCTACACTTTTGTCATGCTTTTCTTCGTAGCACTTTTCGCGACTTTACATTCTTTGTACGTTAATCTAGACTTTAACTACGCAAACTTTTCACGACTTTACAATTTTATCAGTATTAATTTTGTATTGCTTACTGAGCGAAGAGCCTGCCGTTACAAGCTGCTGCATGATGACCACCTTGTCCAGGCTTCTTCTCGAAGAAGATGCGTTGGCTCCTGGCCTCGTGACACAAAGGTGCGGATGATAAGTGAACACTCACCCCCCTTGAGTTCTATCTGCTGCCTTTTGTCACTACACTTCACTTGCTCTCGTGAGCTGAAAACTCTCCCGCGTCTCTAGGCGCGTGCCTCACCGTTTTTCTTTTTGCGCAGTGGAAGCGTGCTGGGCCCACAACCTGTTGGGATCAGGTTGGGTGAGTCTCGTAAATAAAATAGCAGCACAAAAGGGTCTCTTGGAAAGGACGTTTATTAATACACCACTGCGGGGCAAGAAAACGTGCGCTCTCGAGGAGTGCCGGCGACGAACTACTGCGGCGAGCGGAGCGACGCAGCTCGACGAGCTCGCGCATGCGCTTGGAGGGGAGAGTCCCAAGTGGACCTATCGGTTATATACAACATACATATATATATACATATGTATAAATTTCTTAATATATCAAAACTCGACAAAATGAAATATTGCAGAGGCAAATTATATATATATATATATATATATACACATATATTGTAACGAGCACTTGAATTTCCCGCGCGCTCGTTAGTCGCGCGAGGCGGAGCTGTCGGCGCGGTTAGGTACGTGCGAGAGAGCGAGCAAGGGCAGACTCGAGTTCGCTTCAGCCTGCATAACATCGGCGTGCACTGCTAGCAATCCGCGGATCTTTCACCACACCCGGCGCATACTGGGACCTACCAAGCCCGTCAGCACCTGGAGGAACGCCTCCAGACCCGGATATGAGCGACCCAGACTCCCGAAGAGTGTCTAGTGGGGAACGCGAGGGCGAGATAGCCACGTACGGCCAACCGGCGACCGAGTAAGTTGCGTTTTGTATTATATTCCATACGAAGCCGCCGCAGGTCCGGACTCGCTGCCACGGAGTCCTTGACCCGGCTTCGTATGCGATACCCGCGCGCGATCCTCTCGCCATCGCGCGTGCGAACTTTGTATGCTAATTTGTATTATCATTAGAGTCACAATATACGTTCCTTTTCTTGTTAATCCTAGAGTATTCATTTGTGTTCTCCCGAATATCCTCCCGCTGGTAGACTCACGGTCACGCCGATAAGCGTGGTACCCCGGGCGTACCACGCATTTAACGGAAGTTGGCAGGCAATGCACCGGTGATAGTGGTTGCACTACGCGGCTAACGTCCGCGCACTATCATATCACTCCGCCGATCACCGAGGGATCAGCCAAACGACATACGACATTCACTACATGTTGACGTGCAGCATTTCCGCGGCCGCACGGCGTCGTCGAGTCCACCCCGTTACAATATATATATATATATATACTAGTGGGGCTTCGCCCCCCTGCTCGCTCCGCTCGCCAACCCCCCATTTCAGTTTCTGTGACACTAAGACACTGCGTTTGAATGATTTTTACACTTAGATACTAAAAATCACGGTGCGAACTACCTAGACTTCGTTATCAGCCACCTTGTACACCTCTCTCATATGATTTATTTATCCAGACACAAAAAACCATGTAGCGCACCACCTAGCCCTTGTCACCAGTCACTCTGTACACCTAGACACCACCCTCGAATGATTTTCACACCTAGACACTAAAAACTATACAAAAATGTATTTATTAATTTTGTTCTGTAAGTTGAATCTTCGATAATATTTGTTATTTAGATAATTGTGAATTCAATAATATTATATA